>WNNJ02001468.1:0-309696 GCA_012934845.2 Pomphorhynchus laevis | reverse complement strand
AAGTCCAGTCTATCAAGCAACACCATTTAGTATAAATGCCGTATTTCGTAAGAAATCCTGGACCGTTGTCTACTCAGCACATCCGTGCACTACTATTATACCTGCCGTATCCATTTAGGATCCAACGAGTGCAGCGACAATTCAGCAACAACCTCTGCCTAGTGTTTAAGGATGGTCCGCACAGCAATTCGATCTGGTTAAGAGCGTAAGCCTCAGACAATTAAGCAAAGTGTCGGAAACGCATTTATTCACAATGTCACACAGGCAACCGAAATGACAAGTGAGTACTTCATTCTACTGATGAGTGTTGCCGGGTACTCATTGGTCATCTAGAAGTGACATGTTGACTGAAAGTCGTGAATCGAAGCCTTTATTCACAATGTCACACAGGCAACCGAAACGACCAGTGTGTACCTCATTCTACTGATGAGTGTTGCCGGGTACTCATCATTTCGATGCTGAAGTGGTCGTCTAGAAGTGACATGGTGATTGAAAGTCGTGAATCTAAGTCCAGTCTATCAAGCAACACCATTTAGTATAAATGCCGTATTTCGTAAGAAATCCTGGACCGTTGTCTACTCAGCACATCCGTGCACTACTATTATACCTGCCGTATCCATTTAGGATCCAACGAGTGCAGCGACAATTCAGCAACAACCTCTGCCTAGTGTTTAAGGATGGTCCGCACAGCAATTCGATCTGGTTAAGAGCGTAAGCCTCAGACAATTAAGCAAAGTGTCGGAAACGCCTTTATTCACAATGTCACACAGGCAACCGAAACGACCAGTGTGTACCTCATTCTACTGATGAGTGTTGCCGGGTACTCATCATTTCGATGCTGAAGTGGTCGTCTAGAAGTGACATGGTGATTGAAAGTCGTGAATCTAAGTCCAGTCTATCAAGCAACACCATTTAGTATAAATGCCGTATTTCGTAAGAAATCCTGGACCGTTGTCTACTCAGCACATCCGTGCACTACTATTATACCTGCCGTATCCATTTAGGATCCAACGAGTGCAGCGACAATTCAGCAACAACCTCTGCCTAGTGTTTAAGGATGGTCCGCACAGCAATTCGATCTGGTTAAGAGCGTAAGCCTCAGACAATTAAGCATTTATTCACAATGTCACACAGGCAACCGAAATGACAAGTGAGTACTTCATTCTACTGATGAGTGTTGCCGGGTACTCATTGGTCATCTAGAAGTGACATGTTGACTGAAAGTCGTGAATCGAAGCCTTTATTCGCAATGTCACACAGGCAACCGAAACGACCAGTGTGTACCTCATTCTACTGATGAGTGTTGCCGGGTACTCATCATTTCGATGCTGAAGTGGTCGTCTAGAAGTGACATGGTGATTGAAAGTCGTGAATCTAAGTCCAGTCTATCAAGCAACACCATTTAGTATAAATGCCGTATTTCGTAAGAAATCCTGGACCGTTGTCTACTCAGCACATCCGTGCACTACTATTATACCTGCCGTATCCATTTAGGATCCAACGAGTGCAGCGACAATTCAGCAACAACCTCTGCCTAGTGTTTAAGGATGGTCCGCACAGCAATTCGATCTGGTTAAGAGCGTAAGCCTCAGACAATTAAGCAAAGTGTCGGAAACGCCTTTATTCACAATGTCACACAGGCAACCGAAACGACCAGTGTGTACCTCATTCTACTGATGAGTGTTGCCGGGTACTCATCATTTCGATGCTGAAGTGGTCGTCTAGAAGTGACATGGTCATTGAAAGTCGTGAATCTAAGTCCAGTCTATCAAGCAACACCATTTAGTATAAATGCCGTATTTCGTAAGAAATCCTGGACCGTTGTCTACTCAGCACATCCGTGCACTACTATTATACCTGCCGTATCCATTTAGGATCCAACGAGTGCAGCGACAATTCAGCAACAACCTCTGCCTAGTGTTTAAGGATGGTCCGCACAGCAATTCGATCTGGTTAAGAGCGTAAGCCTCAGACAATTAAGCAAAGTGTCGGAAACGCCTTTATTCACAATGTCACACAGGCAACCGAAACGACCAGTGTGTACCTCATTCTACTGATGAGTGTTGCCGGGTACTCATCATTTCGATGCTGAAGTGGTCGTCTAGAAGTGACATGGTGATTGAAAGTCGTGAATCTAAGTCCAGTCTATCAAGCAACACCATTTAGTATAAATGCCGTATTTCGTAAGAAATCCTGGACCGTTGTCTACTCAGCACATCCGTGCACTACTATTATACCTGCCGTATCCATTTAGGATCCAACGAGTGCAGCGACAATTCAGCAACAACCTCTGCCTAGTGTTTAAGGATGGTCCGCACAGCAATTCGATCTGGTTAAGAGCGTAAGCCTCAGACAATTAAGCAAAGTGTCGGAAACGCCTTTATTCACAATGTCACACAGGCAACCGAAACGACCAGTGTGTACCTCATTCTACTGATGAGTGTTGCCGGGTACTCATCATTTCGATGCTGAAGTGGTCGTCTAGAAGTGACATGGTGATTGAAAGTCGTGAATCTAAGTCCAGTCTATCAAGCAACACCATTTAGTATAAATGCCGTATTTCGTAAGAAATCCTGGACCGTTGTCTACTCAGCACATCCGTGCACTACTATTATACCTGCCGTATCCATTTAGGATCCAACGAGTGCAGCGACAATTCAGCAACAACCTCTGCCTAGTGTTTAAGGATGGTCCGCACAGCAATTCGATCTGGTTAAGAGCGTAAGCCTCAGACAATTAAGCAAAGTGTCGGAAACGCCTTTATTCACAATGTCACACAGGCAACCGAAACGACCAGTGTGTACCTCATTCTACTGATGAGTGTTGCCGGGTACTCATCATTTCGATGCTGAAGTGGTCGTCTAGAAGTGACATGGTGATTGAAAGTCGTGAATCTAAGTCCAGTCTATCAAGCAACACCATTTAGTATAAATGCCGTATTTCGTAAGAAATCCTGGACCGTTGTCTACTCAGCACATCCGTGCACTACTATTATACCTGCCGTATCCATTTAGGATCCAACGAGTGCAGCGACAATTCAGCAACAACCTCTGCCTAGTGTTTAAGGATGGTCCGCACAGCAATTCGATCTGGTTAAGAGCGTAAGCCTCAGACAATTAAGCAAAGTGTCGGAAACGCATTTATTCACAATGTCACACAGGCAACCGAAATGACAAGTGAGTACTTCATTCTACTGATGAGTGTTGCCGGGTACTCATTGGTCATCTAGAAGTGACATGTTGACTGAAAGTCGTGAATCGAAGCCTTTATTCGCAATGTCACACAGGCAACCGAAACGACCAGTGTGTACCTCATTCTACTGATGAGTGTTGCCGGGTACTCATCATTTCGATGCTGAAGTGGTCGTCTAGAAGTGACATGGTGATTGAAAGTCGTGAATCTAAGTCCAGTCTATCAAGCAACACCATTTAGTATAAATGCCGTATTTCGTAAGAAATCCTGGACCGTTGTCTACTCAGCACATCCGTGCACTACTATTATACCTGCCGTATCCATTAAGGATCCAACCAGTGCAGCGACAATTTGGCAACAACCTCTGCCTAGTGTTTAAGGATGGTC
Organism: Pomphorhynchus laevis; assembly: GCA_012934845.2. Lineage (NCBI taxonomy): Eukaryota > Metazoa > Acanthocephala > Palaeacanthocephala > Echinorhynchida > Pomphorhynchidae > Pomphorhynchus > Pomphorhynchus laevis. The sequence goes on along the minus strand of WNNJ02001468.1, from coordinate 306,117 downwards.
CGCACAGCAATTTGATATGGTTAAGCGCGTAAGCCTCAGACAATTAAGCAATGTGTCGGAAACGCCTTTATTCACAATGTCACACAGGCAACCGAAACGACCAGTGTGTACCTCATTCTACTGATGAGTGTTGCCGGGTACTCATCATTTCGATGCTGAAGTGGTCGTCTAGAACTGACATGGTCATTGAAAGTCGTGAATCTAAGTTCAGTCTATCAAGCAACACCATTTAGTATAAATGCCGTATTTCGTAAGAAATCCTGGACCGTTGTCTACTCAGCACATCCGTCGGAAACGCATTTATTCACAATGTCACACAGGCAACCGTAATGACAAGTGAGTACTTCATTCTACTGATGAGTGTTGCCGGGTACTCATTGGTCATCTAGAAGTGACATGTTGACTGAAAGTCGTGAATCGAAGCCTTTATTCGCAATGTCACACAGGCAACCGAAACGACCAGTGTGTACCTCATTCTACTGATGAGTGTTGCCGGGTACTCATCATTTCGATGCTGAAGTGGTCGTCTAGAAGTGACATGGTGATTGAAAGTCGTGAATCTAAGTCCAGTCTATCAAGCAACACCATTTAGTATAAATGCCGTATTTCGTAAGAAATCCTGGACCGTTGTCTACTCAGCACATCCGTGCACTACTATTATACCTGCCGTATCCATTTAGGATCCAACGAGTGCAGCGACAATTCAGCAACAACCTCTGCCTAGTGTTTAAGGATGGTCCGCACAGCAATTCGATCTGGTTAAGAGCGTAAGCCTCAGACAATTAAGCAAAGTGTCGGAAACGCCTTTATTCACAATGTCACACAGGCAACCGAAACGACCAGTGTGTACCTCATTCTACTGATGAGTGTTGCCGGGTACTCATCATTTCGATGCTGAAGTGGTCGTCTAGAAGTGACATGGTGATTGAAAGTCGTGAATCTAAGTCCAGTCTATCAAGCAACACCATTTAGTATAAATGCCGTATTTCGTAAGAAATGGACCGTTGTTCACAGTTTACCTGCCGTATCCATTTGATCCAACGAGTGCAGCGACAATTGCTCTTTACTAGACAGCAATTCGATGTGAGGCAGACCGCAACCTTTATTCACAATGTCAACAGGCAACCGAAACGACCAGTGTGTACCTCATTCTACTGATGAGTGTTGCCGGGTACTCATCATTTCGATGCTGAAGTGGTCGTCTAGAAGTGACATGGTGATTGAAAGTCGTGAATCTAAGTCCAGTCTATCAAGCAACACCATTTAGTATATATATACATATATTGAGAATTAAGGAGTTTCCGACAGTTTGATTAATTGATTGAGGCTTACGCTCTTTACTAGATCGAATTGATGTGCGGATCATCCTTAGACACTATGCAAATGTTGTTGCTGAACAGTATATATAGGTTGTTGTATATTGCACAGTTTTTACTGAATTAGATATATATATATATATATATATATATATATATATATATATATATATATATATATATATATATATATAGTAATGCACGAATGTGCTGAGTAGACAATCTTATAGTAGTATATATATCAACGGATAAGCATTTGAGCCTTATATAAAGAATAACTAGTAGGTCCACACACGCAACAAGCCAGTAAAAACGCTTCTGCACCTAAGCTTCGTATAGCATCGTGATGAATTGCTGGTGTCTTTATAGTTATCACAAAAGCGGTCGAAACGTACCCTAACCACTTCATCCGACTGACGATGACTGCTGGGTGGTTAGGATCGTCTCGGAGTGATACATTAGACTGATGGAGCTGATGATCGAAGTCCAGTTATTTAGCAGCAAATTTGGATTAAAAATCAATCGTAGCCAGCTTTGGCTCCTGGACCACAGTTTCAAGCGATTTTTCGCAATAACAATTTATAAAATGACGCATTCCTTCAGGAATCCTGTGAGAAATTCAGTGCCCTCGTAATCAACGGATACGCATTTGTGCCTTATATAAAGAATAACTAGAAGGTCCACACACGCAACAAGCCAGTAAAAACGCTTCTGCACCTGAGCTTCGTATAGCATCGTGATGAATTGCTGGTGTCTTTATAGTTATCACAAAAGCAGTCGAAACGTACCCTAACCACTTCATCCGACTGACGATGACTGCTGGGTGGTTAGGATCGTCTCGGAGTGATACATTAGACTGATGGAGCTGATGATCGAAGTCCAGTTATTTAGCAGCAAATTTGGATTAAAAATCAATCGTAGCCAGCTTTGGCTCCTGGACCACAGTTTCAAGCGATTTTTCGCAATAACAATATATGTATATATATACTGGAGCTAATAAGCTTCAGTTTCATAATTGTATATGCTGCCAGATACCGAAGTTCGATTACGTGCAGATCAGACTTCCTATTACTCCTAGACGAGCTAATGGTAGCCGGAAGCACTCATCAGTAAGGTGAACTACCATCAGTTGTTTCGTCTGCCTTTTTGATATATTTAAAAGGCATCTCCGAGAATTTGCTAACGTGGTAGCATGGTCATAGCCTCTTTTAACTAACCATGTCACTAACTAACCCATCACTCTTCAATAATATCGCTCCTGTATCTTTTATTCGTTTAAACAAATCCACTAAATCCAATCATCTCAGTCCTCCACTCTTAAAAATCGTTTTCCGACATAGTTCACATGCCTCTTCGGTACTCTCCCAACGTTTTAAACTTCTTACCACTTCATCTACTTGCCGTATCTTTCCTGACCGCTCCCCTTCTGATATTGCCCAGCTCAATTTAGCTCGCATTGAAAAACATCGACGTGAAACAAACGGCGAGTCATCCTTATCTATACGTAAAATCAACGGAAATTTTCACGTTCTTCACACAAGGCCAAAAATTCGATGGCGTCCCATCTCTCCCCCTTGTCTTCTTCGCTAGTCGATCTCGCTCCTAAGCATACTTTTCGTCTTAGTCTATTCAATACTCGCTCCATTCTTCATAAAGCTGATATGCTTCTCGATATCTTCGATCAATTATCTATCGATATTCTCTGCATTACCGAATCCTGGCCCTCTGACTATGACGATCTTGCTATTCGTAGTCTATATCGCTCTGGTTGTTCTCTAGTTGAATCAGCTCGTCAAATTACATCTCATACATCTACTGCGTTTAACCATGGCGGTATTGTTGCCATTGCTCGTCACCCAATGTCTTTACGTAAAATCAACGTTAACATCCGTTACACTTCGTTCGAATTACTCATATGCAGATTATCAACGCCTTTCTCTCTGGAACTTGTGATTGTATACCGTCCAGGTTCAGTTGCCCCATCACGTATCTTCTTTAACGACCTTGCAGATCTAATGTCTCACTGTTCATTGTCTTATACTCCTTCTTTTGTTCTCGGTGACTTTAACATTCGTCTTGATCGCCCGTCTGACTCTGACTCTATCACTTTAACTAATCTTTTTTCTGATTTTAACTATAAATTTCTTTCAACAATCCCAACTCATATTCTCGGCGGTGCTCTCGACATCATTGCTGTTCCTAACTGCTTTAATGACTATACCTCCTTGTCAATTACTGATCCTGGTTTGTCCGATCATTTCCTTGTCACTCTTACTCTTACTCGTCCCCATCCTCCTTCTCCACCTCCACCATTATCCACACCAAGTCGATCCTGGAAACTTCTCGATTTCACTATTCTCTGCCCAGCCTTACCCAATTCTTCGCTCTTTTCAATTCTTCTTAACTATACATCTCCCGATGATCTCTGCATTCTGTTTGATTCTGAACTTACGTCGATCCTCAATAACCTTCTGCCTAGTCGACTTCGACGTTCCCAGCGCTTGCGCCATGCTCCCTGGTTCGATTCTGACTGTAGTCTTTCTAAGCGTCGCCTCCGTCACTCTTTTCGTATGTATAAACGCTTTCTTAAACGTTCACCCAACTCACTCCCTCCAAATCTTCGTGATTCCTACTTTTCTCAACGCCGTTCACATATCATTCTTATACGTACTAAACGTACTCTCTTTTGGCGAAATCAACTCGAGTCATCTTCCAACTCTAAATCTCATTGGAAAATCTTAAACTCAATTCTTTCACGATCATCATCCCCTTGTAATACAAATCCTGATGAATTTTCTTCTTATCTACAAACTAAGTTATCTAATTTACTTTCCCTACTACCCATAGCCCCCTTGTACCCACTCTTATCTTTAAATACTTCCCTCCCAGAACTATTACACCTTCTTCCCGTTTCGTCTGATGAAGTTTCTTCGGTTCTGCTGTCATTACCTAATAAAACCTCTCCTTCTGACCTTCTCCCAACCCTCTCTAAACTCCTTGAGCGTCTCGGTCTTAAGCAAGTTAATACATATCTCTATTCCTCTAATCTATCGTCTGCTTTTGACATCGTCGATCACTCGATTCTTCTCCATCGCCTTCGTCATGATTATGGCTTCTCTTTACCCACTGTATCATGGTTTTCTTCATATCTATCAAACCGTACATTTCGCGTATATTCTAACTCTTCTCTCTCATCCTTCGTCCATTTCGTCCGTTGTTCCACAAGGCTCCGTATTAGGCCCTTTGTCTTCGATTTCTCATAAATTTAACTTCCATGTTATGCAATATGCTGATGACATTCTCATCTATGCTCATGCACCTGTTTATCGTATTCACGATCTTAGTGTTTCCGCTTCGGACTGTCTTGTCTCAATTTCCAATCATCTTTCTTCCCTTCGCCTTTCTCTGAATCCTGATAAATCCAAAATTATGTGGATCCTACCTCGACGCCTCGGCTTAGAACCTCCCTCCGTATCATTAAATTCTACAATTCTTCCTATCGTTGATAATCTCGTTTTCCTAGGCTTCCATTTTGACAACCGACTTTCACTTAAACCTTTCGTTAGAGATAAAGTACGCTCATCTACCTTGATACTCCGCAACCTCCGTCAAGTTCGTAGATTGATCGATTTCCCTTCTTGTATGACTCTCATATCTTCTCTCCTTTTTTCTAGACTCGATTATTGTCTTAGTCTATTTTCCAACTCACCTAAATCCACTCTTCTTCCCCTACAACGCATCGTCAACGCAGCTGTCCGAATTCTCCTCCGTCTTCGTCGTTTTGATCATACATCCTACCATCTTGCTTCTCTCGATTTGCCTACAATTTATTGTCGTGTTCAAATTCGTCTTCTTATCGTTGCTTTCCGCCTTGTAACTTTTCATACCCCTTCATTTCTCAACCTTCCTTTTCTTGATAATTCTCGTCCTGTTTACTGTTCCTTGCGTTCCTGTAATTCCCTTCTTTTACATGTCCCAAACTACTCTACCTCCTTTGGACTCCGCTCCTTCCTGGTGACTGCTCCTCTATCGTGGAATCATCTGCCCATTCATATGCGCCAATCAACTTCCCTGCAGTGCTTCAAACGAACAAATCCGATCCCATTTTAACAATTTAACTGCTTGACTTTCTCATTTTTGTTTGTGGACTTGTAAGCGTACAGCTTGTACGCATTTGCCACATTAAATAAATTTGTATTATATTATTTATTTATTATGTGCTTTCCAGATCATCCTAATGCTATTCGGCAGGAGTTTTAATTGTTAGATAACCTCTTTATGAATCGCTCGTTTTCATTTTAAAGTTTTTTGTTGTCAATGTTTCTAAAACTGAATTATTAAAGCGATTTCTAATATTTAAAAATTGCTATTAAAATATAATTAAGTATTAAAGTAATAAATTAAATTTATTATTTAAATTTATTTAATATAATTTATCATTTGATCAAAAATGTAACGATCTAGGCTAATGATACACAGTCAATACCATTATCCATCATCATGGCTAATGGATAATACCATCATCATGTTGTTAATACCATTAACTACAATGCTTCATTGTGGTTAATGTGGTAAGAGTTTAAACAATTTAAAATTAAGTATTTAGATGATATACGCGATTACACCTCCTCCAAGCTTGTCTGTTTTATTACTCCTACATATACTATATCCCACAATGGATATATCTGCGTATGCTACTGACGAGCTAAGTTACGATTCTGTAAAAATACCTGCATCTGACACGATACCCTAAGGTACGATACCCTGAAGTAAGATACCCCGAGGTACGATATACTTGGGCTTGTGCTAATCTACAACTTGGTAATTTTTTATTTGAGTATAAGAGGCCGTTAGTCTTCAATATCGTCTTATAAATCTTATATTAATGAACAATCTATAGGCTTAGACGATTATGCCATGGATCTAGGTGTGATGAATATACATGATTTATTTATCATATTACATACTGATTTGTTGTATACTAAATCGATGCATGGGGTAGTCTTTTTTGCCGTACTTACAAGTTTATGGGTCTGAAACCACTTAAGGTTCTTATTTATGCCTGTTTTAAGTTATTTAATGTACGTCATACAATGCGTAATAGATTATGTTCATTAAATTTAACTTCGTAAGCGATTCTTCGCGATTTTGCTGATTTTAGAATGACGCGACATATCCTCCACAATCCGAGACAAGTATTGCCTGGGTTGTTAGATCTTAGAGCAACCTCTAAGTTATGTGGCATTCACTTTGTCTACGTCATAACATGATGATTCGCACTAGAACTTTGCAATTTGGACACCGGGTCGTTTACAATTGGCATAATTTATGTTATGAGTTATTCCGATCAAAGACAGCGGAATAATTTGATTCTATTTAAAGTTATAAATAATGTTTTTTATAAATATTTAGTTAAGGATATGAAAAATTAAAATAATTAAGAAAATTAAATTGAAAATCATTTATCTACGTCTCATATACATGCCAACTCTAATGTGTATTATCTGGTCATGTTCCTACTTGTGCAATTTCAAGATTTGCCAATTAGTGCAGTTTCACAAAATATCAACACATTAAATGCTTATTTTTATTTTTTAAATTACTAATTTTTTTAATTTTTGATATTGAGGGCTACTAATACTAATGGACCTTCGGTAAATACATGCTTTTGTTGACATTTTATATTAAATTTAGTGCCCATTAATAAAATAAAAAAATATAATAATTTATTTAAAGTGGTAAATGCGTGCCAGCTGCACGCTTATATAGTAGAAAAATATTTTTTATTGTTCTACTATATCAGTAAATCCATTAAGAAGTTTACATATCGTATGGAATTTATTATAAGGTAGTTCGTAGTGTGCATTTGTTAAAAATTAGATCACTTGAAGAAAGTGCTGTAATCTTAGATCACCAAGAAATGTAATCTTTATTCGAAACCACAATTTGCTAAATTGATGTTTAATACCTGAATGAAAACTTTGAAAAGATTCATCAGTGAAGGTTACCTTTTTATTTAAATCGTAAAATAGTCTTAAACTAATGCAGATATTTGTTTTCTGTCTGTTCATCTATATTTTGTTTCAGATTTATGAAATGGTGCCAACAGTTATCCTTTATTTAATATCGACAACAACACAATCTATCTTTGGTGAGTGTTATAATTTAAATAATAAAAAAAGATTTATTTTTACTTGGCAAATGCGTGCTGGCGCACGCTTACATGACTACGAACATGACTATGGGTGTTTGCATTTGCAAGGGAAATAGCGTAATAATTGTAAATAAATTTTAGATCCCGTTGGCACTGATGAAAAGTTGCAGATTTAATGATCGAGGAATCATATTTCAATAAGCATCAATGCGACACCTAACTAATTGAACCACTCGTTGTCTACCTTAGATCAGAGTCTCAATCGCGTCATACTTAAGTTGGAGGAACCAAAGTGCCTGAGGGACCTAAAACATAATATAACAAAACGATTGGAATTGCGGTTATATGTAACGGAATAGTCAAAATATTCAGCTTCAGAAATTTTAGAACGATATTTGATCTGTTTATGTTAAAATAGACTATTCGAATAAATTATTGGGAGAAAAGGTTCTATCCAACATTAAAACGAAAATAATTAATTCTTTTAATATTTGGCCTACCATTTGCAGAAATTTTCAAGGACATCTATTGTATAAAGAAAAAATAGGAATGTGCAACAAAACAACGTCAAGCAAGAAAAATTCAATACCACACCAAATTAGATATATTTATTTGGTAGAATTATTTTAATTGATAGTCGATGATCTAAATACATTCTGATCATTGAGAGTAGGCTTCAACAGCCTCGCATCTCAAGCGGTTTCCATATCGTCTTTCTTGATATAGCATTGTAACATCATCAAACACAATTACGTGACCAGTGCAAAGGGAATGGTTTGTGATAGTAGACTTTCCAATTCCTCTTCAAAAAAGATTTATTTTTACGTGACAAATGCATCCAGCGCACGCTTACGTAACTATAACAACAAAAAAAAACAAAAATCTAAATCATGTGTCGAGGTGGTGGGTTCGGAGGCGCCATTTGAATGCATTAAAGGAGGGAGCGCGGCGGACGTCGAGAGGGAGCTGATTCCAGGCGAGGGGCAACGACGAGGAAAAATCGGAGACGGTAGTTGCTGGAGTAATTGGGAACGTGGAGTAGGAGGGAATGACGGGAACGCAGTGATAGAGAGGTGGGACGAGTGTCGTCTAAGAAAGGAAGGATGATGAACGATGGAGAGCCGACAGCGATGAGACGAAAAGTGACGAGAATGCTTAGTTGGATGCGGATGAGAATGGTGGGCCAGGAGAGTTGGGCAAGATATGGGGATGTGTGGTCGAAGCGAAGGAGATGTAGGAGCACTCGAACGGTAGGATGATGGATTTTGGAGAATTGACGAAAAGGCCAATCTGGAAAGCATTTTGAAACTAATAAAAGAGAAATGTACGGATCAAATTTTAATATAAATGTATATTTAAATAAATTTATATTTATATAAATATATATTTATGTATGATCAATCAATCAATTTTTTTGAAAACAGACGATTGCACATCACATAGTAATCTGAACTTTAGCCCACATATTCTTTCATCTGTTAGATGAATTGTCATTACTATATTTAAATCAATAAATTATATATTAAGCACATAACGAATTGTGTCATTGTATATAATCTTTAGCTTATTTTGTGTTAAACCCAGCTTTCTTTAATCACGAATACGGAATTGTCGGCTAGATCATTTTTGACGTCATATAGTGACTTTACCAAGATAAATTGTTGGATAAAAGTATCTTACGATGTTAACTAAGCAATCTTTGGTTAATCCAACCAAAGTTGTTTTAACAGCTAACCCTATACGAATGTGATTTCAGAACAAAGCAAATTATATTGGATTTAGCCAAATTCAAGGTAAAGTTATTTTTAAGAGTCCAGTTTATTCTGGATTAGTTTATAAAATTTTGACTTGATATTAACACTGAAGTTATGTATCATATAATATATGTTAATATATAATAATTTAATATAAAATATATTATAATATTAATATTTTTTCGTATTAGCATTTTTTACTTATCCATTATTTAAAATTTTAACAATTACAAAATATTGAATTTAAAGAGCCAAAAGTATACAATATATATATATAATGATATATATTTTAATAATGCTTTGTTATTTAAAGAAGTAAGCGAGCAAAATATATACATTTTACTGAAAATAATATTTTACATAGTTGATAAATCCATTATTAATGAAGAATTATCGGAGCTGTATCAAATTTAAAAAAGGAAACTTTTATTTGATATTTCGCTAACTTATGTTAGCATCTTCAGATAATTACAATTACAGAGATTACTATAATTTTCTGGAGATGCTAAAAGAGGTTAACGAAATATCAAATAAAAGTTTTCTCCTTTATTTGATCCAGCTCCAATAATTCTTAATTATCTTTAATTTAAGTTTAGACGTGATATTTCAGTAAATACTTTGTAAATATTTTAAACTGCTTTTTTTAATAAATACTTTAAAACTTTCGTTATTATTTTGTTCTCTATATTACTGCTTTCTAAAATAAATTCTTTAATAAAGAGACAATATAAATTATGATTCTACTGTATTTTAGAGAACCGTCCTATAATTTCCTGTTAATTATTGACGATCTAAACCGGAAGCTTTTATGGAGCAAACAATATATTTCGTTTGGAATTTTGTTTGGTCATTGATGCCGAATATGCATCTGACAAATAATTATACGCTTTTAATGCATTATATGAAAGTTAAGAATGACGAGGGAGCTTATTATGATCTCGAACATTCATTCTAACTGTTCATTCTTATCATGCTCTCGAACATTCATTCTCATGGCAGACAACTCAAGAATCTACATGATTAGGTAAAGCATCACGCAATGTGTTCAAGTTCAGCGACATCACCGAATGTACATTGAAATGTAGATGGTGCCGGATATTCTAAAAGTGGTCTTATCAGTCAAAAATTTGGATCGGGTTTATTTTCACCCCAGAGGGAAATAAATAATAATGAAATTTTTTAATACATTGGAGCCTATACTAGCATATAGTGAGGATGAAATCCTAGAATTTTACAAAAAGAAGGGCATATTAAAAAGACAAGTTTGACTTTTGTTTAATAAACATGCGAGAGAGAAAGTGCAAGATAATAAGTTTCGGTGCTGTCTTAATATGCTATAATAAAGATCGCAATCAACACCGGACAAGTAAGGAGTGGCAATAAATTGCTACAATATAATCTGAGTTAATTTTTTTAAATAAAATAATCTGATTTTAATTTAATCAGGTTTATTGTTTTGCAAAACAAAATAAGTAAATGATACGATGGATGAGTATTGACTTAAAAAACACCACAGTCAAGTTCTATAAACAAATTGGAGTTCTTATAAAGAAATCCTTTGAACAAAACCCAATTAAATTGGGAGGAGCAGAAATAATATGTCAAATCGATGAAAGCAAGTTCGATTTCAAAGTAAAATACAACAAAGGGAGAAGTCCAAATGGTAACAAGTGTGTTTTTGGTATAGTTATTATAAGTTACATACCTGCGCTATCTTATGTGTGATGTAGAAGGGACAGAGATACACGCATGTAAAACAGAACGATATTATACAGTGATGAGTGGGCTATCGAGGAATAACCAGCAACCTAAGTTTTGAGCATGGTACATTAAACCATAGTATTAATTTCGTAAATCCACAATATAACGTGCATACTCAACATATCGAGTCACACTGGAATAAGTGTAAAATGAAATTAAAAAATATTAGAGGAGTAACTAAGGATATTCTAGATTTATATCCAAAAGAGTGGATATGGAGGGATAAGAATTGTGCAAGAACCTTTATTATTGTGCTTTATTTGTTAAGAATAAATTGATATTTTTTAATTTTCGTTGTGGGGGAATAAACCGTTTATCCATGGGGAAAAATAAAATAGGTTCAAAAATTGTATGGCACATAGGGGCTGATTAATTAAAAGCGCTTGTTTATTGTATATATAAGACGACCGCAGATTCACTTACAAAGTCGATATTGTAACGCGTTCTGAAAGTATCATTAATAATGTCGCCCAAATATCCGTCATTTTTAGTTATAATATTTTCGCCTAGAACATAGACATTTTGTAGATTTAGGCCATAAGATATATTCACAAATTTAAAGCATTTATTATTAATTTCGACTTAACGAGCGATTTATTTCTTCGATAACTATGTGATCACCTCGTTTGGGGTTGTGCGATTAAAATAACGGAATAAGGGATCAAACCAATGGACGAGTAATAAACAATAATGAGTCATGAAAATTTGTATTGAAACAGTTAACAATCGAAGCTAATGGTTCATTAGTAAAGCACTCTGTGATCACCTCGTTTGAGGTTGTGCGATTTAAATCAAACACTATTTCCTTATAGCCACACTATAAAAGCAAATCTATATTACTTAATCCGATACCTATGCTACTCATATATCCAAAACCATTGAATTCAGAATTATTGTAGATGGATCAAAAAATTGGAAAATTTATATTTGATATTTCGCTAACCTCTCTTAGCATCTTCAGAAAATTACAGTTTTTTAAAAAGAAGCACTGTAATTTTCTGAAGATGCTAACAGAGATTAGCGAAATATCCAATAAAATTTTTCCTGTTTTTGATCGAGCTACAATAATTCTTTATCAATAATGGATCATTATCAACTATTTATAACCACTAAATTTATTTAGCCCTTTTATTTGTTGAACCAATACTACAATTTAAATAATTTATAAATCTATACATTTTTCGATTAGTATACAGACAAGGTATACAATCAGTATACAAATGATTAGTATACAAATTAAAAATGATAATAGCATCAAGCACTTATACCGAACCACAACTACACATATCGTGGCGTATAAAATCCCAATCGGTTTGAGGCATTTTTAATAGCTTAATACCATCACATCATCATAAGTAGCATTTTTATATAAACCATGATTAATCGTCACCATATACACTTCCTACCACATCTCAGTTTTACTCCCCGACACCCCCGTCCCGTCCCTCCTGTCTCGTTTCTCAATAACCTACATTGTTTAATCAAAATCACCTCCACCAACCTCCACAATCCTTCCACTCATAACCTTTCCTCACATCGATTGTCACCCTCTATATTATCTTTATCCTCTATTTGTTTCCTCTGTCAACCTTCCCCCTCCATATCTTAAACTGACAGCTCTCCTATCGTGATCTCACCCACTCACGTCACTCGTCCTCCTTTACTGAAACGTTTTCCTTCCGCGATCGATACGTCATCGTCACTAATATCACCCCATACACCTTATCTCCACAAGCACGTCCAACCACGATGTTTTCTCCTTCAGATCCATCCTCTCGTCACTTTTCCTGGGGATAAACCTAACTTTTTCAACGACATCTCTCTTGTCGCTTCATCCATCTAAACAAATCTCCTCAATCGAATCCTCTTCAGCCCCCCTCCTGAAAATTGTTTTCAAACATCGCTCTCACGCGTCCTCTGTCCTCTCCTAACGATTTAAAATCATGCCATCTTCATTCACTCGCATTTTCCCCGATCGCACGACATTCCGAAATCGCTCAAATCTCTTCTGTCCGCATCGAAAAACGCCGTCGCGAAGAAAACGGCAAAATATCTCTCTCCATCCGAAACATCGTTAGAAAGTTATAAGTTGTCCACACCCGCCCCAAAATTCAATGACACTCCATCTCCCCTGTGTGTATTCTACGCTAGTTCCTTTAACCATCACACACGGTTTCCGCCTAGGCGTTTTCAAGACTATCTATTCTACTATAAATCTTATCATACCATCAACCTATTTACCAAGCAATCCATCGATCTCTTCTGCCTCACCGAAACATCAATTCCCATGATTATTCGTCATTTCTTCAGACCAAAGTATCCATGTTGCTCTCTCACTCCCTGGTCTCAACCCTATCCCACTCTGCCTCGCCTAGCCTCATCCTCCCGAACCTCTTTCATCTTATCCCTTTCTCACCTACCGAAGTCTCACCTGTCCTCATGTCCTTGCCCAACAAAACCTCACCTTCCGATTCCCTGCCTACTCACATACTAAAATCCGTTCTGTCCGACCATTCTTTTAGAGTTTGTTTAAATTTCTCATCCTCTCCTCACATCCCTATTTCTTGCGGGGTCTCACAAGGTTCAGTCCTAGGTTCCTTGCTTTTCTCTCTTCTGCTTGACGATTTCTCTTCGTTTACCAAACCTTACTCCTTTAACTTCATCCAATACGCCGATGACATACTTAGATATACTCATGACTCCCTATCGCATACACGATATCGGCATTTCTGCCTCCAACTGTCTTTCTTCTATCTACAAACGTTTCTCCTATTTTCATCTCGTTCTAAACCTAGACAAGTCCAAAATAATGTGGATCCTCCCCCGTCAACCTTACATATATCTTCCCCCTGTATATTTTGCTTCATCAATCATCCTTATAGTCCACGATCTCATTTTCTTAAGATTTCATTTTAATGATTGCCTTTCTTTTAAACATTTCGTCCACGACAAGGTCCGCTCGTTTAACTTAATTATCCGTGACATACGCCGTATCGGCCCTCTTATCGACTTCCTTCTTGTATGTATCTTCTCTCATCGCTTCTGTTCCTTAAAATAGATTACTACCTCAGCCTGTTCGCCAATTCTTCAAAATCCATCATTTTACCCCCACAACGCATAATCAATTCCGCCGATCGAGAGCTCCTAAGTCTCTGTCGCTTCGACCACACATTCACATATCTTGCTCAATTCTTCTGGCTCACCATCCACATCCGTATCCAAATTTGCCTTCTAATCGTCATTGTTCGTCTTATCACTGTCGACTCCCCGTCGTTCGTCAACCTTTCTTTCTCAGACGACACTCACCCCACCTCTCCATCGCTGCGTTCCCGGTCATTCCATCTTAATCCACGTTTCCAATTACTCCAACAACTTCGGGCTCCGATCCTTCTTCGTCGCCGCCTCCTCGCCTGGAATTAGCTTCCTATCGACCTCCGCCGCTCTACTTCCTTTATCACATTCAAATCGCTCATCCGTTCCTACCTAGACAAATGACTTAGATTTTTGTGTTTTTTGTTGTTGTGGTCATGTAAGCGTGCGCCGGCACGCATTTGCCATTTAAAAATAAATCCTTTTAAAAAAGATTAAAAATGATAATAGCCTCCAGCACTTGTACGGAACCACTGTCACATTTATCGTGGCGTATAAGAACCCCAATCGGCTTGAAGCATGTTTAAATAGCTTAATATCACGACATCGTCATAAGTAGTATATTTATATAAATCATGAGTTAGCGAGATTACATCTTCAGTAGGATTACGCTAAATCTTACAAAAATTTAAATATGCGAGAATAATAAAACTTCACAACACAACATTTCAACTGTCCCAACTGAATTTGACTCCAGAAGTGTAACTAAAGCATACGAATGCGCATACAAAATAATACAGCCACCCCACCACATAAAACAGAATTTAAAAAAAATGTCGGGTATGCCATTCGAATAGCTTCTTGATCGAGATGGCGTATTCCTTCCAGAAGTTTCTTTTTGAATGTAGCAATACTGCCTATACGTACTAAACTATCCAAAAACATGTTCAATACACTAACTTCACGATGCTAAACACGATATAGACCGGGACACTCCATGATTAGTGACTGGGACACTTGTGTTTTATGATGCAAACTATGTTCTCGATGACAAGTGTGGTGGTTAAAACCTACATAATCTGAGGGGAATCCGTCATAGCCTTTAGCAATCTTATACATGACCATTAAATATAAATACATCAAACTAGGCCGGATACATCAAACTAGGCCGGATACACCAAACTAGGCCGGATACATCAAACTAGTCCGGATACACCAAACTAGGCCGGATACATCAAACTAGGCCCGATACATCAAATTAGGCCGGATTTAGAACAAAATAAATAGTTTGAGACGTCGTTTTGCGTGATGGTATACCTACTTTGGAGATATTTGCATACACAGAGACATTCTCTGTAAATACGTATTGTAAACTTGTCGGTTATTTATTTAATTAAATAACCGACAAGAAGCTATAATTATGTGATTTTTTCCTTTTATTTTTATGCTGATTTCTGAATATGCTGGTTCTAGCCAAATATCAAAATTTTTGTTGTCGTTCAACTATACCTGATTGCTGTTGGATATTTAAATTTAAAATACAGGTAAATATCGATAAATTTCTGAATAAATTATCTTTCACTGCAGTAATATTTATAAATTTCATTTAAATAAATTTATAAATTTGCTATCATATAAATTATTTCATATAAATAGCTGGATTCTTAAAATTATTTTTATTAGGATAAGGTTTTAAATAAATTATTATTTATTGACTGGTGTGTCTACAATGAATGTTGTCTACATTCATTCTAACTGTTTCATCATCTTTGGTGTAATTGCTTAGGTTTAGCCTGTTAGGGAAATATGCAATTTCTGAGCTTTGATCAGAAAAACGTTTTGTTTATCCTGTAAAATGATTTAAAACTTAGTGATCTATAAAGAATCTGAAAAGATCGAACCCCGTTATTAATAAATTTAAATAAATTATTGTTTACATGTCATATAAAGTTTAAAATTGCTAAAGTTTAAATTAATTAACTAGAATATCCTGTTAGTTGATATAGACGAAATGCTTCATAATGGTTCAAATGCTTCTTTAATGGAAACAATCGATTGGTTTGATCGACGTATGTGTATTTAAGACATTATTCTACTTGAAATACCTTTGCAACTTATTGATTTCACGAACAACGAAAAGTAGCGAAGTATGAGGAGTGAGATTTAAAGTTCGACAGCGATGAGTTCTACCCGTTGATACTATCCTTTCCGAGGTAATCGAACCCACAGCGAATTTTTTTATGTAACAGTTAACAACAGGTAACATCACCAACTTATCGTATTATGTTGTCACTATTAAGAGGAAAACTAAACGTCATACTCATGAAAGGTGCTGCTCTTAGCATTTATGTAGCAGCGTCAACCAGATACGCACTTTCAAAAGATACAATGAGACGATTCGAACGTCATCTGTTTTTATTTTTATTGAACAATTATTTTATTACATGTAGCTTCTTTAGTTCTTTGAACATCTATTTATCATCTGATAGTTTTCCGACCATTTTATTTAACGTTCATTCAAAAATTACTCAATTATTTTTGTATTTAATTCTAGATCAAAGTTAAGCCGTTTGATAGTTACTCGATATTTTATAACTCCGCTAATATTTTGGTATTTACAATATGGTATTCACTCGTCCTGAAAATGCGCTTAGCCGTGCAAACGGTTCGATAACGAATAATCGTTTTTCATCATTATAATTATTTTGTTTAGAGTTTATTGCGGTCGATAAGCATCTCATGGCACTTGAAGTATTGTATGATGTTATTATTAGCAGAAAGCATCGTACATGGACAAAGATTCACCAACCCATAATGGAGAAATATCTCGACCTTTGCGTATTTTTGAGAAAAAGCGATCGAGCAAAAGATGGTCTCTATCAGTACAAGAACATATGCCAAAGTGTAAGTCTTATTTCAAAAATATGTTTAGTGATTAAATTTTTTTTCTGTGTTAGACTATACAGCCTGAATTCAATAGTCCAGACTGTGTTTATAGAGTATTTTTATATTATCCCTTATAAATACATTAACTATGCAATCAATTGAACATATTCTACGTTTTTAACAAAAGATGCAAGAAACTTGATTACATAAGGTTCTTTCACAAACCCCGAATAAGATTGTGTGTCATTCTAATAACCAATTGTATCCTAGAAATGGTCAAACTCATTTGTTCAACTAAAGGAAACTGTTTAGTTAATATCAACCTCATCTGAAATCGAAGTATTCTTACATCTATTAAAAATGTTTTGATTAGTTCCAAAATTACAGATGTTGTGATGAGTTTTGTAAACATGATAATTTAGCATATCATTTAGCCTCTAATCTCATGAAGTTATGTGTCTAATCATCTAATATATGCATGAATATGAAAAATATATATTTAGTTGACTCATATAATATTATATCTATAATTTATTATCTGTCGAAACCCACTACTCTATTAAAAATACAAGGTCTTTTTTGTTTAATGCAGGAAATCGTTTTGAAATTGTTTTATTACACAATATATCATGTAATGATCCGCTTTTAATCTATAAATCAGTGTGAAATCAGTTAAAGTAATAAATTATTTCAATTTTTAAATAAAATATAAAATAAATAATTTTAAACAAATATTGTTTGAAACTTTCAGGTTTAGACAAGATCATTATTAAGATTATAATTTCAAAAAACCAAATTGTTTTGAAGAGTATAAACGGTTTTTTGTTTGAATTCAAATATTTTAGCAAAAGAGCAATTTAATTATAAATTTACCGCAAATTTTCATAATTTAACATGTGCATATTTTTAAATTCTACATTGTAAAACAATCGTAGACATATATCTATACCTTAATTCAATATGTAGATAAAATCATATGTGCATTTTATTAATAAATGTTTTAAAATATTGAAACTTTATCTGGAAGAAATTACGCACAATTTTAAAAATTAGGTATAACCTGCGATATACACCTTACTGGGGATAAGGGTATATTTTAGAAGTGCAAAAAATATACCCTTAATCTTTCCTATGGAAAAAGGGAATAATTAAATATTTGGATGTTATTATTAAAGGGGGAAAGAAAGCAAAGTCATTGAGAACATGCATTTAAATATTTCCACCTAAAAGGTAATAAGGATATATTTTAATAGTTCAAAAATAAACCCTTAATCCCTCTTTCTATGAACAATGGGATCGATAGTGTTTAAATATCTCCTTAAAGGAGAAAGGGGTTGAAATCTTGGAGAGAATTCTCATGCTTCGAAGGCCAGCGTTTAGATAATACTATCGAGGCGCTGGCTTACCTCAGAATGACGCTGTATTGCGGATGGCGTCGAGCATCTTCTTAAAGAGTTTCCCACCTTTACCCCTTTTAACCTTTATCATGTTATGATATGAAAATATGCCGTAAATTTCAAATTAAATTACAATATTTAAAATATTTGAATTGAAATAAAAAGCGGTTTAAACTCTTTAAAACAATTTAATTTTTTGAAATTTTAATCTTAATCATAATCTTGTCTAAATCTGAAAATTTCAAGCCATATTGGTTTATATGAGTGAAATTATTTAATTTTTAAGTATATTTACAAATAATTAAAATTCATTTTTTTATTACTTTTACTGATTTCTCAAAAGCACTATTTCTGCAAAACACAAGCGTATTGTTACATGGTACTTTGTGAAATAAAAAATTTTAAAAACGGTTTCTTGCACTAAAATTGTCATTTATTACTCATAAATGACAATTGGAAACTTTTATCATTGGGAGAAATTAAGATAAATTAAGTTTAGAGAAAGATGAAAGTGTTAAAATTCTTTAATTCTGCGATTTTCGTATTAAAGCATCTTTGGATACAAATTGTCGTTTACCAATTTTTAGATTTAAAATATCTTCGGATACACATCTTTGGATACTGCCATCTTCCGATACAAATCAGCTATCTTCACTGCAAATGAATCTATTATATTATGAAAATACTATGAATACATTTTACTTTAAAAATGCAAATTGTGTAGTTGTGCTTTGGCTATCGTAACTATTCTGTTGAATGACAGGCTTCTACACAAATACAAATCACTTGAATATATGTTTGACAAGTTTTACAATTTATATTTTCAAATACTTTAGGACATATAAAGGTTTAAATTTTTGTTTGAGTTCAATAAAGATTCATTTACTTAGGTTAATGTTAGCTCGCTTGAAGAAGTAATGCTCGGCTATCTTAAGCTGGGCGGCCAAAAAACCGAAGAAGCCAGAAAGCTTTCACAATCATCAATAGACATTGAGGATTTGGATAGCATTCAAACTCCAGAAGGGTAAATTTTGCTTTCTAGTCTATGAATGTAAAAATATCGTTTAAAAGCTGATTTTAGTTGTTTTTAAATAAAAACATATTTCGGTTTACATGATGAGAACGTTTAAATATGTTGACTTATCAATCTCTTATTTAATTTCCGACAATTTAGTATATCTTTGTTGATATCGAAATACTATTAGGACTGGATAGCAATGTCTTAAGTGAATAATAATGTCTTTACCATTAGACATGCTATATTTTTTACTCAACAGTAGTAAGGCAAATTAAAGTAGTAATGAAAATAGAAACAAGTTTTAAGTGTCTGTGTGAACAGGGGGTCAAGACAAATACTAAAATCGAAAAAATATCAATAGCGAAAAATTCTTGCAATTGATATATTAAAATGGCAAATAACAAGACATGGGTTCGCTGGCGGAGATAAGTTATGACGCTATATTATACCAAGTTGAATAGGCAAGAGTGCATAAGAGGTTTTTTATATTAGCAATTTACATGTAGTTGGAAAGAAAGAGAACTTATTTACTTAAGATACATTAGGATATGAGTAAAAGCATCAATACTAACGTGATTGGATTTGAAGATAGATTTGAGGCGCCATGATGACCTTATAAATTGATAACTGAATAGTTTAAAGATCTTAGATACTTGATAGTAAGATATTTAAAACATTCTAAATGATCATGAGACTGAATGCCGACGTTCTTCAAAAAGTATTATCTCGCAATTCTTATTTGCCATTTTTGTAAATGACTTTGCAGTCACCAAGGTTAACTGTAAATGGTTCAAAAACAAAGATGGCATTTTCATCTTAAATGTGCCAGCAATATTATACATTCAAATGATTCTATCAAAGCGAAAGTAAACAATCTTCTAGATCAATGTTTAACGAACCACTTGATGCTTAGTCTAAGCAAATCGAAAATAATTCGGTTTTCTTTAAAAATAATTGACGCTTGCGAATATCTTGAAAATTTTGGCCTAATTCGAATAATTTCACAAGTAACCTTTGCTGGGGTAGCCACATTAAAAATCATCTGATGAAATGCTACCGACATATCTTCTTTCTTTCACAATTGTCAAAGATTGGATTGACTAGTCAACAATTTATTCATTACTATCATGCATTCATTATGCCATTTCTAACATATGGATATCTAGTATTTACCAATTTATCTAAGCGTCAAAGTGGTACAATCGAACGTATGAACAATATAGCTTGTCGCATATGTATATCAACCTTGGCATCGGTTGAAATCAGCATGACTGCTATCTTTAATAAGAAAGCAGCGAATCCACAATTTATTTGAAATATAGTCGATTTCTGTAACATCAGACTTATCGAGATTCCAATCATACGATGCAGCAGACGTCATAATAAATTTTTCAAATACAAAGTTTATTCTAACAAAGTCAGAAACAGTTTTCTTTATAGATGCCTGTTTGAAGCTAATCTCACGGAAACTTGATTAAATAAGTACTAAGAAATGGTGTTTCTTACCTGCTGTATACTCATTGATTATTTCTGTAAATATTACTATCAGTGTGTTTGCCTACAGCCAATTAAAGCCAAGATATTTGCTCTTGTTTGTAAAGAAATTTAGTTCATTCATTATCTATTTAATCAGATCCATGTTTTATTTCATTATTTATGTTTTAACTAAGTTTTGCTTCAAATTTCACTGAATAATAAATTTAAAATTCTTATTTCACATTTAGTTTGGTCAGGGCGTCTGAGCTTGGTTCGAATATTCGAGCTCAGCAAGATAAAGATAATTATACATCATGGCTGAAGTTTCTATGGGAATCTTACAAACAATGTCTGGATATTTTAAAGAACAACACACGTGTAGAACTTCAATACAAAATTATTGCTCAAGGCGCCCTTCAATTTGCCCTCAAATATCAAAGAAAATTCGAATTCAGAAAATTTTGTGACATGGCAAGTATCTTAAATTTTAAATTGATTTTATTTAGTTTTTCTCTTATTCAAAATTAATTTAAAAATTAATTTAAAAAATAATTGATTATTAGAATAAATTTTTTATTGTTTATTATTTAGCAATAATTTATTATTAATTTCACAATTAAATTGATTATAGCAAAATTGAAATTGATTAAATTGATTAAATGTACATTTCTGAGTCAGAAATGTACATTACTATTTAATTTACATTTCATTACTAGTCAGAAATGTACATTTCATTACTATTAGTAATTACTATTAGTATGTACATTTCATTACTATTTCTGAGTCAGAAATAGTAATGTACGTTTAAATAATGTACATTGATTAATCAATGTACACTGATTCTGACGTTGAATCAGAAATCATTCTGACGTTGAGAAAAAATGATAACATTTTTTAATTTTTAATTATTTTTATCATTTTATTTAGCTGTCTTCAACATTTTAAATATAGATTTTAAAATACAAGCGTTAAAATGGCTGCACGGTAATTCAGCTTTTACTAAACATTATTTCAATAATGTTTAAATTGGACTGTCAATTTAATAATTTAATTGGACTGTCAAATTAATAATTAAATTGGACTGTCAAATTATAATTGTTAAATTATATAAGTTTAGTGAACAGTAAAAATAGATTTCATTAGTTGTTACTATTGTTTTGAACTTTTTAGTTTCGTTTTTTAAAATATAAAAAGCTGATGTTTTTTATTTTATTTCTTTCTTTTGAACAAATAAAACATTTTATATATTTTTAATTTTCTTTTTAGATTCGTCAGCATCTACAGTGGGCATATAAACATATGGCTGTACCTAATTTTTCAATAAAATTAGATAACGCAGAATCGATTAAGTATCTCTTGGAAACCCGCATGTGTATGTTTGACACTGCAGTTAAGTTGGATCTTTGGCAGGTAAATTTTTAGAACTTCATTAATGTCATATTTGTACAGTATACCCTTTTATCGTTCAAGGTGCCGCATACTTGCGATTTCGCCATCTTGTTTTTTATAATTTCTCAAATTTTGTGAATTTATTTTTTCATTTTTAGCAGAAAGCTGCTAATATTCACATTAACAAGTAAATAATTCTAACTTACAATTTAAATTCATACAAAAATAAAAATTTGGAAGAAAAATGCAATTTAAAACTACGTCACAGATTTGTAGAATTTGTGCCGAGAAAGAAACGTAATCCCACGAATAGGGATAGAATACTGTTTATTAGAAGTGCTTTTAATGACTAACAGCGTGTTCGTATTAAAGAAGTATAAAAAATACTTTTATTAAAAAAATTATTTAAATAATAAAATTTAAATGATAATAATTTAAATAATTTTTATTTTAATTATAAAATCTATTAATAAACAGATTACATAAATAAGTATCATATATTTATAGATGACATTTTTAAAATCAAAACACGTTTTATGTATAGATTAGCACACTTTTAGTTAAATTTATATACTTAATGGATTTATTTATGAAAAATAGGCAGCTTAGCTCAGAAGTAAATAATTACTGCAATAATTTATATAATTAAAACTATTTCATAAACTTTTTATATAAATAATTTATATTTAATTTTATATACTCTTAGATCTATATATTTTTTATTTATACGTATCCTGACTAGCCATAAACAGAGATAGAACAAAAAGTTAAAATAATATTATTTTACTGGAATCTCAAATAAAGGTTTATTATTTATCCATTACATAGTTTTTTTTTAATTTATTCATATAAAAATAATATTCCTGGAATGATTTATTATTCAATAAATCAATTGTTTACTCATATATTAGTTATTGATTAATGTGTGGAATGAAGCTTCTATATATTTATAATTACAAAGTGGAATTTTCAATGGCTAACTAATATCGTTATAAGGACAAAAACACACAAAATTACTCTCTTTAATTTTATCATAAACTCTTACAGTTGGCTTTATATAAATTATTCATGCTTGTTTATCAACAAACTCTAATATTTCTTTAGCCGTTGTTAGCATCATCAAAAATATAAATTACAGGTCACTCATAAACTCATAAAAACAACTCTGGAATGCAAGTTTTGTCAACTCTAAAATATTTAGAAATACTTATTATTTTATATGAACTACTGTATAAACTAATTTGATTTATACTAGTTAATCGTAGTAGATAAAAGCATTTCTAGAATTTAGAATTTTGGAGAGGGATCAACAAATACTAATATTTTTCTAGCTGTTTCTAGCATCATCAGAAAAATAAATCGATTATTCACTTATTGATTAGTTATTGATTAATGTAGGTAATGAAGTTTTATTATTCATTTTAAAGTCAGATGTTTCATCATCTGACAGTTCTCATCATCAGGACATAAAAATAAAAGCACATAAAAAATACAATAAAGTGTTTAAAAATTGTTGATCGTATGATTATCGATCAACTGTTTGATTGATTGCGTTCATTATCGATTAGTTTCTGATTGCGCAGGAATCAAATAGTGATTGATGTGCTTTTTAGGTAAGTTGTTTACCTTTTAATTTTTCAATTTCATTCGAATTTTCTTCTTTTGTTAGTTTATAAACTAATGTTAGTGTATTTTGTTGGTTTAAAAATAAACTAACAAAATATTAGGTTACTATACCAAAATTGGGTTGCTATAAAAATAAAATCAAACAGAAAATAGTAAAATATATTAATCAACACAATAATATTAAAAATAAATTTAAAATCATTAGCGGAAAATTTTTATGGATGGATAATAATTAATATACATTGTATTAGAATAAGATACTAGATAATCAAATACGTCCTTAACATGTATTTGGCCCCGCTGCTTTGTTGGGTAGAGGAGTCAGGGGCCGAAACCTGATAGCATACCAGTTCCTCCTGATGACCTCTAATTCTTATTCTCATACAACGTCTGTTTTTTATTAGTCAATTCATCAAAATGACGTTTATTTTAAATTTTAATTTTTATTTTATTTTTTATTTTTTAACTTGATTTAAATTATAGAAAATCTAAAAACAATTATTTTATTATTTAATTATTAAATTTTAATTTAGCATTATTATGTTTTGTTTATTTTATAATTATATTAAATACGTAGACTCAGTTAGCTGATTTGATTCGTATGTTTCGAAAAATGACGTTTGTGCTGTTGAAAATTTCTTGAATAAAGAAATTTATTCAAGAAATTTATTAAGCAAAATTCGTTTGTGCTGATTTGATTGGTAAAGCATTTTATCGACGATTGTCTTTTGTTGTTTCAAAACAAAAAAAAATGGTAAAATTTTGAAAGTGAAGTAGAGACACGTTTTCAAAACAAATTTCCAAATATTGTGAACTGAGGAAATTATATTCCTTAAACGGTGAAAGATTTCCGCTTCACCTTTCTTGAGAGCTAAGGCAATCTGTTCTAGTAGCCATCTAAAAAAGTAATAATCGTGTAAGATTTTAAGTAGTTGATATCCTAATTGGGCAATTAAAATATCTTATTTCAAAGGAAATACAATTAAAATGGGAATCAACACATTTTAAGATATGAATGAAATACATTTAAGCGCAAACCACATTAAAATAAGGACTGTGTTTTATAAACAATACTTGGTAATGATTGTGATAGATTGTATAGAGGTTAATCGGATCAGGATTTATCAAAACGTACATAAATATTATGTTAAAAAGGAATTGGATCAAGAAATCGTTTAGATCATTCCTTAAACAATGATTATAAAATAGCATTCGATAGGAGTAAAGTGATTATAGTAGAGAATAAAATGAATATATAGTATATGTTAGAACGACAAAGAACAGCGAATCGATTTGCTGTTCTAACATATACTAATATATAATCGGTCCAACATGGATCCAGCACACAGGTCTTCCTCTCTAGTACAAATATAATATAATGCCGTTTACTTATTGGTAACAACTATAATGCCGTATCGCTCTGCGATCCGGAGGCAGTCTGCAAAAATATTTACTTCATCCGTTTACTTATTAGTAACAACTATAATGCCGTATCGCTCTGCGATCCGTGGGCAGGCTGCAAAAATATTTATATAATATACTGCCGAATCACTTTTGTGAACGCCTGTGGACTTGAAGGTCGTGTTGTAATAATCATCCTTGTGATGAACCCTTCTAAACTGTGGTGGAGGATATCTGAACACTCTTAAAATCTGGACCATACTGATGAAGCTCAATAAGCAGAAACCGGTCTAGGGATTTGATTGCTGATGGACTGTGATGGTTTCTAATATCCAGTTATGTCTGTTTCCCCTGTTTACTTATTAGTAACAACTATAATGCCGTATCGCTCTGCGATCCGGGGGCAGGCTGACCCCGGATCGCAGAGCTTCACAACGGTATACGCGATTCGCTCTAACGGAGCTCATCAGTACCGTGACTTCTATAATCATCTATAGGCACCTTAACACACGCTTAAACAGTGTTTAAAGCTCGAAAAACAGAACTACCCTTAATCTGAATCATCGGAGGGAATTTAGCATAAGCTCTGTGCATGGCAGTGACTATTACAGTTTAACCATGCATCATGCACTAAATTCTTTTTAATAGAAATGCTGTTTAACAGGGACACTTAAAAGTGTGCAAATATATAAAATATAATTTGTTGTTACACCTGCCCTGGGACACTCACTGGTGTACTCATAAATATATCACTATGTTTTCCTCATGAAGAGGCATAAACACCAGGCAGCATTCTATATATCCTCATCATATCAAGAAATAGAACCGAATTATTCTTGCATTATTCAAAGTTGCTACGTATGCCCAGTCATCCTATGTGTGACAAAAAAAATATGACAAAAAAAATTTTGTTGGCAGAGACCAATAATCATATTTCGAATATACATATATATCCACCATTATATATAAATATATAAATAGTATATATTTATATATTTATATATAAAATATATTAATAAATTTTTATTAATATATTTTTGCTTCTTTACTTTATAGAAAGAAAAATACAAGAAACATTTATATTGCAAAAATCGATTAATAATAAATAGCTTAATAATAAACTCGAAATTAATAAAATAATAAATATTTCAGAATTGTTTGTTATTTATTGTTTTATTTTTTCTTCATTGTATATTATGTGTTGCTTCGTTTTTAATCAATTTAGAATTAATTTATTATAATTTTTTGTACATTTTATTATTTTTAACTAAAAGAAACGCATATATTCGTTTGAATTGCTGCTCTACGGCAATCGTGCGACCATCAATTTCTGTACACTTTTATGATAAGTTTTTATATCAATTGTTCCCCATATGATTATGTTGTTGTCCAGATATTTGAAGATAGCAGTTAGCTAATAAAAATTCGACTTTAATAATAAATTATTAAATTTCACTGGATTCGTCAATCAATAAGTAAATTAAATTACCAAAATAACCGTGAATGAAATAACACAAAACATTTAACAATACACAAAATAACGGAAATCATGAATTATTAAGTGCATAAATTACATTGCTATAGTTATTCGTTAATGTTAGATTCACAATATTTATTTTAACCGTAGATTTGTCCATTTGCGTCTTTATATTGAAATATATCTCTATATATTTAACTTTATTATCAATTATATGAGACATCCGTTAGCATAAAGTTTTGTCTCGTTAATTTTTAAAAATCTTTTAAATTTATAAATTTACTGGAATAAGCCGCTTTGTATTAATATAAAATATATAGTCGCAATATTATTATATTAATAAGTTATATTATTATATTAGCTGATTTTTAATAATTTATGTTACTTAGTCACAATCTATAATATATTTAGTCGCTTAGTATCGAAATAAGTTGTTTATTATTGCAAATTTAAATATTCAATGACTTTCAAAATAGAAATATCGATTGTGACTTTTTGACAAAAAACTTAAATTTGAATTTAAAAACTTAAATTTAAACTTAAATTAAATTTATTAATTTAAATTTATTAATTTATAAAAGAAAAGATATGAGCATTTTTAAGATATCTGTTATATATATATATATATATATATATATATATATATATATATATATATATATATATATATATATATATATATATATATATTATTTGATCGAATATTTAAAGAACAATACAGGGAATTGAAAATCTAGAAACTGTTTTATTAAATTTTTAAATGCTTATTCATTCATCTTTAGAAAAAATATAATTTTTAGTTAAGATAAATTTAATTTCATTCGAAAATTTGATTAAAAAATCTTTCAGTTTTTTAATTTCCTGTAATGTCCCTTTAAATTTCAAATTCTTATATTATTTTGCTAATATATCAAATAAAATTATGTAATTATTTTCAAGAATGCAATGATTGAATTTTCGCTAGGACAAACGGCAGAATTGGAATAAGCTAGTTTATACTTTAATAGTTGATAAACAGAGCATATCTATCAATTACATACTAAAAATTTAAATATTTGTTCAATATTTCAGATTCTAAAAATATAGCCTCAAAAGGTAAAATTTTAAAATTATACTAGAAAAATATAATTTTGAAAATTCTCATGTGCTAAATGCGTTGTATATTTGAAAAAACGCATTTTTAAATTATATACAATTTTAACAACGCATTTGCAATTGTTTGACAAATTTCAAAATTCTTAATTTTTAATTTTTGAATCTTCTATCTTTTTTATATTGATCGTTTATTTTGCAAATTTGAATTTTATCAAAATAATATTTTGTATACAACTTACTCAGGAAGCATTCAGAGCGGTTGAGGAGATTCACGAAATCATGCATCAATCAAAATTACAATTTACCCCTGCCCAATATGTTAATTATTATTGGAAGGCAAGTCAAGTTTTCTGGTATTCCGGATATTATGCATGTCATGCCTATGCCCTGTTTCGCCATTTTGTTGTTTATCGCGACCAGAAAAGAAATGCCACGGCAGAAGAGCTTGCTAGGTAATAAAGAAATCGTATTACTTTACGTGTTCAATTGTTTTTACGTTTTTTAAATCAATTTCACATTAATTTTAAACTTAGTGAGATTGTGAATAAAAAATTCATTTAGTTGAGTTTGAAATACAAATTTCACTTTAAGAAACCAAAGTTGAGGCCATTTGTGTTTTCCAAATGTTTGATTTCTAAAGTTTTTAATCTTTAATTATTTGAAGATGATTATAATGGGTTTCCAAGTTGTTAAATTTTTGTTTAGTTTAAAGTCATCAAGAGAAACTGCTATGTAATCAGGCTTCAATAAACAAATTTAATTAATTAAATTCATTGAAAATTAACTTTAACCAATTAACGAAATTGTAATTTATTAAATTCGCAAAATTTAATTATTTTAATTGTTCTATTGTTCCTAATGAAAATTGATGTTACAAACGCTATTGTTCTGATCATTTAAGCTTAAACGAAATGGTGCAACTATTTGATAGCCAATTACTCATTAAATCACACCGGTCTTAAAATAAATTGTAGAAATTTTATGACTATCTGATAATGAAAATTATCTTCTGTTTATTATTTTTCTTATAAATTTATAAACTTTATTTTTATCTCATGTTTGTCTTTAAATATTAATAAGAATAAATTCAATCTTGAGATTTTCTTAAGACTTTATAAATTTATATAAATATAAGTTACTATATATCAAGTTAATATATTACATTAAGATGATATTAATATTATAATATTAATAATTATAATATTAATATTATAATATTTAGATTATATTAATATATTAATATTAAGTTAAGTTTATATACTAAGTTAAATATCCAGATTGTTTTGTTTATCGACTCATTTATCGACTGTGATCTGAAATGTTTCAATTTGTATATCCTTGAAACATTAAGATAAAATTTCTGTGTTGAAATTCGTTCAAATTGGTATTTTAGCCAAGAATTTTATTAATAGCTGCATTATAAATTCTTGTAAATGAAATTCGATTTTTAAGAAACGTTAAACGTTTTCACTTCGGTGATTCGTTTATTGTGTATTTTATTCTTCTATAAGATTATTCAAATGACATTGCCTTTTATATAAAAATATATAGTTATTAATATGGCTTTATTAATATATAAATAATATGATATAAATATAATATAAATATAATATACTAATTTTTACTAACTTAATATATTAATTATTACTAAGTTCGGTCATTCGTTTATTATGTATTTATTCTAATGACATTGCCTTTTATACTCGCGTTGAATTATATAACTCTTTAACCAAAAAATACGATAGATTAAATATATATTAATTGACTAAATAAAAAATAGAGGTTGAAGTCTTATTAAATAAAATGTTGCATGTTGTTTCACACAAAAAAAATAAGTTTAGAAAATCTATTATATATATTATTTAAAAAAATTTAATATTTTGACAATATTCGCGTTGATTATGTCGCTTGGTAATTTTACATTTCCTATTAATTTAAAATTTAAGCAAAAGAAATTGATTTGTTTTGATTTAACTCGGAGAAATTTATAAATAAAAAGTTGTTATTGAAAACAGATAATTAATTTTTATTTACTTTTCAATTTTCAATTATTTCATTATTTATAAGCTGAATTTTTAGGTTTGCATCCCGATTAGTTTTAGCAGTGCTTGCGGTTCCAACCTATAGCGTTCAAACTCAAATTGACATAACTATTGCGAATGATTTAAATCTTACTGATAAACAAAGAGATGTTTATCATTTGCTGGATCTATCGCAGTCACCATCACGATCTCAACTACTTCAAGATATAAATATTCTTCGAATTACTCGTCATTTACCCCCTGACGGCTGCATTAATCAACTTATTCAAGATTTAGAGATTAATTTTGACCCGTTACATATAAAACAGAATGTAGACAACTTTATCGTTTACCTTAAATCCCAGACAATCGATTCTAATCTTGCTCAATATGGCTCTAAAATTTACGAAATTGCATGTATGAGATTCTTACAACAGGTATGTAGCTTTTTTTCGATATTTTATTTCTTTACCCATTTTGGAATTATATACTATTTTTTAATTATAATTTGACTCGTTAAAATGTTCAGATTTGTTCATTAGCTAATTATTCTCCATTGTTAGTCTCACTTATATTTAGTTTAGTTTACTTACTTTGCTATAAAAAATAATTAACTATCTGTATTTAAGAAACTATATATAATAAAATATATTATATATAAACTATATATATAAAATAAGTATATATAAGAACGAATGCGCGAAAATTCATTTTCATAAAATACATTTTATGAAATTAATTTTTCATTTATCTTTTGAAATAATAAAGACTAACAAAATATTTTAATTCGATGATTCGATCAGTCATGTGATCGAATGATCACATGACTGTGATCGAATGATCACATTTTAATTCGATGATTCGATCAGTCATTCGATGATTCGATCAGCAAATCAAAATTGATTCTAATCAGATAACTGTGTCCGCGTATTTTATAGTATATATAAATTAAAAATAAAGACTAATAAAATAAAATTATTATAAATAATGAATATATAAGATTATATATAATATTATTTTTTTACTTTATATATAAACATATTATATAAAAAGTAATATATAAATATATATCGTATTTTTCTTACTTTATATAAAATTCTTACTATAAATCTAAATTATAGAAATTACTAAGGTAAAAATATTTATTTTTAAATTTATGTATAGTACAAAATAAGTAAACTCACTTAACCTTAACTGATTAATTTGATTCTAATAAAGTATTTAATATTGAACAATTACAATTGAACAAGAAAGAATAAAATATTAATTAACAGCATAGAATAAACCACATCTCGAAGTGATCAGATCATATAACTGGTCTACGTATTTTATACTTTAAAAACAGATAAATAATTATAAATAATTAATAATTATATAAAATTTTATAAAATTAATCTTTATAAAAAGATAAAATTATTAAAATTTTAACTAAAAATCAACTTTTATAAATTGACTAATAAATAATATACGATGTATTCGAATAAGGATTTGAGATCATCAGGAGGAACTGCTATGTTATGCGATATATAAATACAAAATAAAGATAAATAATAAAAAATTATATAAGACATTATACAATTTATATTTATATCAAGTTAAAAAAAATGAAATTTTAAATAAACGTCATTTTTATGAATTGACTAATAAATAACATACGTTGTATCAGAATAAGAATTAGAGGTTATCAGGAGGAACCGCTATGCTATCAGGTAATCCAACGTAATCCACGATAAACAATTCAACGTAATCCACGATAAACAATTACTTATTAATAGGAATTAGAGGTGAACTTGATCCAGCATAGCAGCGTTGCCAAATACGTGCTAATGACGTATTTCCTATGAAGAAATTTGATTATTTGGCGTAATTTATTCTTATAGAAAGCATCTTGTTTATTATTCATCCGTATTATTATTCATCAAAGTAAAATTTAAAATAAAAGTAAATTTTTAGAGTTCATCAGGAATAACTGCTATGTTATCAGGTATTGGTACATATTCTTCGACCAAACATGGCAGCGAGGCCAAATACATGCTACTGGCGTATTTCCTCTGATGACATTTGATTATCTAGTGTACCTTATTCTAATACAAAGCAGTTTGTTTATTATCCATCCATAAAATAAAAGTCAATTTCTATGAATTGACTAATAAATAATATACGATGTAGCAGAATAAGGATTAATAGATCATCAGAAGGAATTACCATGTTATCGGGTATCGGTCCCTATTACTTGATCCAGCATAGAAGCGTTGCCAAATACGTGCTAATGACGTATTCTCTTCTAATGACATTTAAATATCTAGTGTACCTTATTCTAATAGAGGTCATCAGGATGAACTATTCGAATAAATTCTAGAAATTATCAAAAGGAACTGATATGTCATAATGTTTCGGCCCTTATTTTTTCGACGCAACATATCCGAGAGGCCAAATACACGCTAATGACGTATTTCCTCTGATGAAATTCGATTAATTGTAATATTGTTCTATATCAGTTAGTATTTATCAGTTATATCCATTAAACCATGTAAATTGTCGATAAATTATAAGACAATGAAATCATCCCAGAACAGTTTAAATAACGTCGATCAGTCGAAACGATCATAACTCGTAAATGACCCCGCACATATTGACGAACTTCCTCCCTATCAAATAGTAGGAATCGTCAGAAGGGCTCGCCAGAAGGCTGACTACCAACTCTTCTACCAGATAAGCTTCAATTAAACTGTTGAAATTGTCATTTAATTATGCATTATTGTTTTTATTATTTATATTGAAATAATATTAACTAGCCAACCTTTTTTTACAAAACATATATTTTAATTCTATATTTCGATCAGTTATGGTTAGGAATTAGGTCGTGGTCATTTATGTCGTGGTCATTTATGTCGTGGTCATTTATGTCGTGGTCATTTATGTCGTGGTCATTTATGTCGTGGTCATTTATGTCGTGGTCATTTATGTCGTGGTCATTTATGTCGTGGTCATTTATGTCGTGGTCATTTATGTCGTGGTCATTTATGTCGTGGTCATTTATGTCGTGGTCATTTAGGTCGTGGTCATTTAGGTCGTGGTCATTTAGGTCATGGTAATTAAGGTCGTGGTCATTTAGGTCGTGGTCATTTAGGTCGTGGTCATTGAGGTCATGGTAATTTAGGTCGTGGTCATTTAGGTCGTGGTCATTTAGGTCGTGGTCATTTAGGTCGTGGTCATTTAGGTCGTGGTCATTTAGGTCGTGGTCATTTAGGTCGTGGTCATTTAGGTCGTGGTCATTTAGGTCGTGGTCATTTAGGTCGTGGTCATTTAGGTCGTGGTCATTTAGGTCGTGGTCATTTAGGTCGTGGTCATTTAGGTCGTGGTCATTTAGGTCGTGGTCATTTAGGTCGTGGTCATTTAGGTCGTGGTCATTTAGGTCGTGGTCATTTAGGTCGTGGTCATTTAGGTCGTGATCATTTAGGTCGTGATCATTTAGGTCGTGATCATTTAGGTCTTGATCATTTAGGTCTTGATCATTTAGGTCTTGATCATTTAGGTCGTGGTCATTTAGGTCATGGTAATTTAGGTCGTGGTCATTTATGTCGTGGTCATTTAGGTCATGGTAATTTAGGTCGTGGTCATTTAGGTCGTGGTCATTTAGGTCGTGGTCATTGAGGTCAGTCATTTAGGTGGTCATTTAGTGATCATTTAGGTCGGTCATGGTAATTTAGGTCGTGGTCATTTAGGTCGTGGTCATTTAGGTCGTGATCATTTAGGTCGTGATCATTTAGGTCGTGATCATTTAGGTCGTGATCATTTAGGTCGTGATCATTTAGGTCGTGATCATTTAGGTCGTGATCATTTAGGTCGTGATCATTTAGGTCGTGGTCATTGATAGGTCATGGTAATTTAGGTCGTGGTCATTTAGGTCGTGGTCATTTAGGTCGTGGTCATTTAGGTCGTGATCATTTAGGTCGTGATCATTTAGGTCGTGATCATTTAGGTCGTGATCATTTAGGTCGTGATCATTTAGGTCGTGATCATTTAGGTCGTGATCATTTAGGTCGTGATCATTTAGGTCGTGGTCATTTAGGTCGTAGTCATTTAGGTCATGATAATTTAGATCGTGGTCATTTAGATCGTGGTCATTGAGGTCATGGTAATTTAGGTCGTGGTCATTTAGGTCGTGATCTAGGTCATTTAGGTCGTATCATTTAGGTCGTGATCATTTAGGTCGTGATCATTTAGGTCGTGATCATTTAGGTCGTGATCATTTAGGTCGTGATCATTTAGGTCGTGATCATTTAGGTCGTGATCATTTAGGTCGTGATCATTTAGGTCGTGATCATTTAGGTCGTGATCATTTAGGTCGTGATCATTTAGGTCGTGATCATTTAGGTCGTGATCATTTAGGTCGTGGTCATTTAGGTCGTGATCATTTAGGTCGTGATCATTTAGGTCGTGATCATTTAGGTCGTGATCATTTAGGTCGTGATCATTTAGGTCGTGATCATTTAGGTCGTGATCATTTAGGTCGTGATCATTTAGGTCGTGATCATTTAGGTCGTGATCATTTAGGTCGTGATCATTTAGGTCGTGATCATTTAGGTCGTGATCATTTAGGTCGTGATCATTTAGGTCGTGATCATTTAGGTCGTGATCATTTAGGTCGTGGTCATTTAGGTCGTAGTCATTTAGGTCATGATAATTTAGATCGTGGTCATTTAGATCGTTGTCATTTAGATCGTGGTCAGTTAGGTCTTGGTCGTTTAGGTCGTGGTCAGTTAGGTCGTTGTCATATTGGTCATATTCATATTGGTTGTGGTCATATCAATCGTGTTCATTTAGGTCGTGGTCAAATAGGTCGTTGTCATTATAATCAAATTGCAAATAAATTAATAAATATTTCTACATAAATGCAATTCAAATAAAGATTCTTTATTAATATAGAATTTTTAATTTTTTTGCGTACATTATTTTTTACACTAAACTGCTAAATTTTTTTTTTCGTTTAGGCATCTCAAGTATATAGAAATCTAACTTTTGATCGTCTCTTAAAATTGTGTCCTGGAGAAGATAAAGACGATATTGATAGTCAATCTATTATTAGTAAATATGTAGCTCAAATGTCTCGCTCAAATGTTATTGAAGCAAGTCGTTTTTATACAATTTGTACTGATTTATATTACCATTTAAATGCCAATATTTATTTTGCCATTTGTATAAAATGAAATTAATTATGAAATAACTTCATTTGAAGGTTTTGTGGCAGTTTGCAAAAAGATATGATTGTAATTTCGCATAAGACGTCAATTAAAATTTGAATTTATTTTCCAAATTATCCTTATTTCATAATTACACTGCAATTAAATGTTTGCTAAAGCAATTTAACTTCTTAAGTAAAATTAGCTTCTAAGGTCAAATTTAATTTCTACTGTTTTAGTTGTTTGAGAGTTTCGCGTTTGCAAACTCTTATTTAACCCTGTTTTATTGCGTGATAACGTTAACTAATCACTATTTGTTGCATATAGGTTTGATAAAAAATTATTAACAAATTAATAATATAAAAAAATACTTTTGTAAAAGTATTTGTCGATATTCTGTATACATTTAATAAAAATAATGCCTCTTTATTAAAAGATTATTTTCAAATAATTTATAATGCTCAAAAATTAATTTATAATAATTATAAATAATTTAGTTATTAAATAAAAAATTTTGAATAACCTAAAATTATTATAAATTAAAAGTTCCAACTTTAGAATTATTCTTAATAGAAGTAGGATATATTCATGCTATACCAGAAAGTATACATGAACTAATATATTTGTGAACTAATCGCGAATATGAACAAAATATAACGCAGATCTACAATATGCGAGCATTTTTTGCAGGCGATAAACCCATCTAAATTATTAAGCTGATATATATATATATATATATATATATATATATATATATATATATATATATATATATATATATATATATATGCGATACGTTCGATGCATTCAATATAAATCGGAATATAATCATTTTATTGGTATGCATGCTTTATCAATGTTTCGAATAAAAAGTTTAATAACAAGTTTTATGTAATCGAACAAATCTTTAATTGTAAAGTATAAAGTCATTATTTTCTTAACTATACAGATATGAACTGTTAACAGACAGTATGAATAATAACATATCTTTAAATTATATTATAATATCTTTTTCAAAGATATTCTAATATTTCATAAATTTAGGTTCGAATAAACGATCGTGCAAAATCGTTAACATTTTCATCTGACCTTTGTGCCATACCTCCTGAGCGACGTGATGTCGGTCCAACAATTCAATCCTACCCACAAGATATAATAAGATCTCAACTGCAAAGGATGTCTAAGCTGTCAATGAAAATCGTCTTGCAGATTCACGGTCCGAGAATTAATGTAAGTAGAATTTTATACATTTACTATCAGCCCTTAGTCTTATAATTTAATGATTTAAATTATTTAAAATAACGTATTTTAAATATTTAATATTTTTATATTTATATTACAATATTTATTTTTCTAATAATTCAAAATTATAATTTCAAAATGTGAAGAATGTTTTCCTATGAATTTTATTTATTCAACTAATAAATAAAATTATTTAATAGAATAATTAAATAATTAATTATTATTAATTAATTAATAATAATTAATTAATAATAGGGAGATATTATTAATATTATAATAATATAATATTATTATAGATAATTATAATATTATCTCCCTAATATCTCCTGATTAGGGAGATAAGTTACTTAGTAGAAAATTAATATGCGATAGATTGAAAGCGTGTATAAATGATTGCTTATCTTTAAATCACATTACAGCCTTAAGCGTTCTCATAAGCCAGTCAAAATTATAATTATATTATAATTCTGAATGAATTATAAATAATAATATTATTTTATTATATTATTATATTAATATTATTATATTATTTATTATTTATAAATAATAATTCTTGAGTTATTCTGTTTTTCGATGTATCATTGAATATTATATTAATAACTAATTTATATTAATTATTAATATTTGAATTATTAACTGTAAAAAAAGTAGTATAATATTTTACAAGATATCCATTTACGGGACTATAACTCAATTCGCCTGATTTTAAAAAATATATAATCATGAGTATTTGACACATAATTTAAAAATAAATAATATTAATTATTAATATTTGACTTATTTCACTTTAATTATAGTTTTAGAAAACTATTAAAAAAGGTATTGATAATTAAATAATTTATTAATAATTAGATAATTAAATATTATTATCAATAGTGTTGTTAGAAAATGTTCATTAATTGTAGCTATAATTATGACTACATTATAATTAAAACTATATAATTATATACAGTTACATTATATATTTAAATGCTTTCATTTTGTAAATACTAGTTCTTGATTTATTCCGTCTCTTTGTGTTTAAACGGCCAATATAATCGAACATCGAATGTATCATTGAACATTTATAATATTAATGATTAATAACGACAATTTAATTAAACACTCCGAGTTTCTAAAATCGGGGAAGATTTCTAAATTATGATATGATAAGGTATTCTCTTTGAAAACAGTTCGATTGTGAAACGAGTATTTTTGCGTATTTGTCAGTGATGGATGCACTAATTTCTTAAAAACAGCCTTCAGTAAATACTCCCACGTATCATTTAAAGAAAGTTGTTTATAGCCGGACAATTTAAGAACAAACCGAAATATGAGTCGACTAATGTCACTTATGAAATTCCATGCCTGAATTGTCCAGCCAAATATTTTCAGCAAACAAGCCTAGACTTAAAAACGAGAATAAAACAGTATAAATGTAATTTAAAAGAGAGTGATACTTCATTAGCATTAGTTTATCATTGTCTGAATCATAACTACGAACCTGATTTGACAAAGATTTCTAAATTATGATAAATATGAGTCGACTAATGTAAATTACGAAATCGCATGTCTAGATTGCCTATACGTTTAATTAAAATATCGTAAAAAAGATAATAATAAAAAGAGAGGAATCTATTTATGGATGTAATTTAACATCGTGAACTCGTTAATCAATTTTATATAACTTTTTAATTATAGCAGGCAAAGATAATTATTCATAGTAATGATGAATCATCGAGAAGAACATCACACCGTTTTCGATAGTCTTTAACAAATCAAAAAGTATTAAATATGCAAGTCTTTAGTTGACATTTTTATGTGTCAATCTCGATAAAGTCATAATGATTTATCTCATCTTCAAATGTACATAATGTAATGTGTTGGTATCTGTAAGTAAAAAGTGATTTTTCTCTGTGACTCAAAAGTGTACTTCATAGTAGTATACTTAAAAGGAAAAAAACGTATAATACCTAATTTCGTGTTTATTAATCTCTTGTCAGAATTAAGTCAAATTGAGTCAAATTGCCAGTTTTAAATTATTATTCAATTTTATTTTTAATATTGTCTTTTAGCGTGCCAACAAAATCATGAGAAAAAAGGTTATCGACGATTTTCGTAAAATGGACGCGCGTACTGTTGTTAGTGAACGGTCGGAACGAATTGAAATGCTAAAGTCAATTCAGGAAAAAGTTGCTTGTCGACGCAAGGAAAATCAAGAACTGGCTGCTCGCCGTCTTGAACAAATACGCTTGAAGGAAGAACAACAACGCAGAGAAGCTGAAATAAAACGTCGAGCAGAGGAACGCAAAAACGAAATGAAACGATTACAGACAAAACAGAATATGAGTTTTGTTCTGCAAACCGATTTCGGACGTAAGGAATTGGCTGACAAAACACCAGAAGTAAGATATTTTTTCAAAAATATTTATTTAAGGCGGATGAACAAGTATAATTTATATTTGTAGCTTCTCGAAAACCTCGATTTGACTAGAATACTGTATTTGCGAGACAAATTAAACGATTTCATTTTTATCGTTCAATAAATATGTAATTTTAATAAATATTTAACTTGAAATAATTTATTAAATTAGCTTATTTTACGGACAGCCTTAAATACATTGTATATTTTGATTTGCGAATGTTAAACCAAAATATAATACTCTCATATAGGAGAATTATATTACTTATATATGATATTACTTTATAATGTTTTATATTATAATATTACTATATTATTCGTATATGATATATTACAGCCGATATTTAAATGACTGTAGAATATAAAACATTATATGTGCACATAATCGAAATTTTATAATTGCAACATCACATTTATCAAAATATTGCTTTCACACAAATTACGTGAACACATACAATGTCGTTAATTGAACTCACAGATATCAAAAAATATATCCGTCGATTATATATTTACGGTGTTAAATTGTCATTCAACATTAGAAATATCTTGAAATTAAATTTATTTTACATTCAGAAGTTCAGTTAAATGAATTTGACAATTTAGACTGACAATTTTTATAGTAAATGTTCAAATAAATTATATTTTTGCGAAGCGTCCCGAAACACGGCTTACGACTTAACAATGCTATATATACAAAGTATTGTTATATATATCATTATATAGTAGCATGGTAATATTTCAGATTTTAAAAACCTGTACATTCTACAATTGACAAGGCCTTTTGCCGAAACTAGATTTGTTCAAAAAACCATCCTAAATCTTTGTTCTTTAAATAATTATAATATGAAATTATTACATTAAATCGGAGTATGAAAAAGATAGCAATAGGCGGTTTGCCTATTATACAGTCAACGTATCAACATATCAACGTTTATAGTCACGTATATCCGATGAATTTTAGAAATTCCAGACTAATTTTATTATGGATAATAATGTTATTAATATATGAACAATAAAAATACTAATGTATTATATAAATATTAAATATTAATATATTAATAATTATATTATTAATAATATTAATCTTTTACATTTTGGTCAAAACGATATCAATTTTCTTGCAACTATCAATTTTTTTATATTAGCATATAAAAGATGACATATTTATATTCAGGAATATAATTAATTGATTACAATTTACTTGTTGAAGACTTTTTAGAGTTGAATCGTCGTTATAACAATTTTTGGTATGTTATTACAGTATATTTAACATTCTTATGCCAGCTTATATACCAGTTTACAACCAGTATATATACATACATTTATATTTAATGAAAATATCACTTTAACAAACTATTTATTTCAGTATTTTCAAGAAACTATTTGATATCAAGTTTATTAACTAAGTTTCGTATGGATCTTCACATGTTTTCGTATTTTTAGGAACTACTAAATATTGATATAAGTGCCTTACAGCAAAAACAGCAGGAAAAAGAGCTTAAGGCCGAAAGAGAGCGACGATACAAGCTCAATGCTCAGTATAAAAAGGTACACGCTCAAAGCTTTAACTTATTATTGCTTTTAGAATTGCATATTTTAACCATTTTTAAATGTAAAGGGTTGTTATTTTCTTAACTAAAGAACATTTCTTTTCAAGATCTTAATTCTAGAATAGTATGTTTGTCACAGAGTTTGAAGGTTTTGGTTCCATAATTTCCTTCATCTTAATTAAATGTAATATCAAACATTACAAATATAAAATACAGCCAAATTGTAGCGTTATTCGTTGGTAATTATCTTGTTAGTTGATCGATCTGTCTCAATGAGAAGCTTCCAAGAATAGGACAATTGCATGCATGCAATATATCAATGCAGATATCGTTACAAAATAAACACCGATATTTTTCACTCTTTTATTAAACATTATCGGATGTCGACAATATTTATGATGATTTCCGTCCAATGATTATCTCATTAAAATATATCTCTTAATAGAAGTACTTACCTTTCTTAATAAAAGCGACATTACTCCAAGAAAGATAGGATACATAGCAACAATATTATCCTAACAAGTTTTCAATGTTTTATTAAACATTTAAATTAAACATTCGTTTCTGTATGAATAAATATTTGTTGCAACTCAAATGAAAATGGGCGCTCATTTATTAGAAAAGTAAAGGTCGATGATGACACTTTTTAGATTTAAAGACTAATCTTCATGAAACTCTGTTTGATTTTATCCATGACATGAGATCGGCAACGAAAATATCTTGCCATATTCTGGCAAGATGAAGGTTGTGATGTCGGATGTGACGATGGTTTCCGTTCAACGACAATCTAAATAAAATAGATTGTAGTATAGACGACAATATGGCCTGATATTTTTTAAATTTATTAGATTCTAATAATTGAATCTAATTATAGATTAGATTAAATTATAAATTAATTATAATTAAGATTAATTATTAATTAATAATTAATAAATATTTACTAATAATTAAAGAATTCATGTAATTAATTAGAAGAAATCTTTTGTAGACCTTATTTTATTGCGTAGGTTGATTACACCGTAAGAGCATTTCATTCTGAAGAGATACGTTTGTATTCGGCTTATATTCAAAATTATCTTGCAAATCGGAAAAGACACAGGCAAGAAATGGAAAAGGAAATATTAGAGACTGCTAAAGAAGAACGTGAACGCGAACTAACCAATAAAGACAGATTTTTACGAATGTGTGATGCCCAGAAATTGTTCTACGATAAATTGCTTAACGAGCGAAAGCAAGAATATGAATCACGATTAAAAGATTATCAAAATAGCATTGATTCCGAACGACAACGATTACTACTAGATAGAAAAGTGAAACGGAAGGCTGCTCGAAAGGCTGCGTACGAAAAACAGAAGGCAGAAGTAAAGGCCATAGAGCTTGCCAAGAGTAAGATTGTATTAATAAATGAAATAATTTATAAGTTGATTAATTTATTAATTATTAATTTATTTATTATTAGTTATTTCACACAGTGTAGTTTATTTGAGGTTTAGTATCAAAATCAAACACCGAACGTAATCTAATAAATACTTTACGATTATGGAAAATTTTAATATTTTTATTTGTACAATTTTTATTAGCGTAGACCAAATATTATTTCATCTAGACTATTTGAAAATGTGGTCGTCATTAACTAAAAGGAATATGGCTTAATTATATGTGTGTATCTTCATTGTAAAAGTCATAACTTGTAGAAAAGATGTCATTATTAAAATCACTTTTTAAGATAAGGTAACTTTAAGATAAGATTACATGTGACTTTGTAATGACTACGCATTGTGGATGCGTATTGTGGATACAGAAATCGTTTGACTAGCTGTTAATTTTAATAATATTTATTTAATATAAAAAACTTGGATTTTCCAATTTTACGACTTAATTATTTTCTAATTTATTATTAAGTATTAATCATAAATCATGTCATTTATCAATAAATGGCATTTTATTCTTTAAATAAAATTTAATTTTAAGCTTTTTTTCAAACATTTTGCTTATCCGTTTATTTCTCGTTAATTGTCGAAATATTTTCTATTAAAATAAAATTTATTTTTAATAAATTTTAATAAATAATAATTTTTATTTTTATAGTAATAATATATATTCGTTAATCTTAGAGTTATAAAAATAAGTAAAAAATAAGAAATTAAGATAAATTTATTGATCAAATATTGTATTATATTTTCTTATTAGTTATCCGATTGGGATTAAATAATATTATAACATTAATATTATATTAATATTATATTATTAATGTATTATAATATTTCCACTTGAACAACTAGAATTTCCTAAAGGACGCACGACCTTGACAGCCTTATATGAATCACAAGACAATTTTTTCAATGATTTCATCCCATCGAGCCGCCTACGCCGAATTTGTTGAATTTACTAAAGCTTTTGACAACGTAAATGGCCATTTGCTTCTTCAAAACTTAAAGTCTAGTACAGCTTATCGGGATCATTCATCGAGACAATACGTCGTCTTCTTTTACACAATACGTCGTGACAATACGTCGTCTTCTTTCACTGCCGATGAAATACTGGCGTATTTCATCGGCAGTTTATCTTTTTCTGCACCTATTTTCCAACATAATGGAGTATTGCAAAGCGACCCACTGATTTCTATCTCATTCTCGCTGCTTTTCGGAGATCTTCCCTCGTTTTTGGAAAGGCATCTAATAATGCAAAATGCTTCTTTTCGCCGATGACCTCTTAATAATCTCTGATTCCATTTCAATTTTACAGATCATACTTGACCAATAACATGTATACTGTTCACAAAACGACATTGCTGTCAACACACTAAAAACCCAAACCATAAGATTTCGTCGTGGTGGTCGCCTAGTCCGAACTGATCAATTATCATAACACTCAATCTATAAAATTCGTCAACAAATAGAAAACTACTTAGTTTATCTTTACAATGTGCATTTCATTTATTTTAAGTGATGTTAGAACTAATGATTACTTATGCGCTTCCCGTCATCTGGTCCGACCTTTCGATCTACAACTTTAAACAAATCAACTCCTGTAAATAGTGTTTCGTCAAAAAGGTACTCGGCTTGTCACCTATAATTCACTCGACTACACTTTATGCGCTAACGTTCATCCAACCTCTATCAATTGACTGCCAACAACGTATTTGCTTAGTCGAGTCACCGGCCTTCCAGTAGCACTTTCAAGAGTACATGAAAAATATCATTGCCGTAGATCCTGAAATCACCACAGCAGCCACTCGCTTACACCCTCTTTGGCAGCAACCACTAGCCATCAAAAACGCCATTATCGTTCGCGCCTACCTTCACGGTTATCACGACAAGCTATGTACTATCCACATTCCTTGCCATAAATGTTCAATATGTTGTCGCTGCAAAATCTGTCACCTACAATGTTCACCTATCTCGTATGTATTATCTTATCCAATTTTT
Source organism: Pomphorhynchus laevis (assembly GCA_012934845.2). Classification (NCBI taxonomy): domain Eukaryota; kingdom Metazoa; phylum Acanthocephala; class Palaeacanthocephala; order Echinorhynchida; family Pomphorhynchidae; genus Pomphorhynchus; species Pomphorhynchus laevis. The sequence continues at coordinate 262,452 of WNNJ02001468.1, read as the reverse complement.
TCTACAATTCCTCATCGTAAAATCTACTCACTATATGTAGATCAAACCATATAATCTCTCGACATTAACATGCAGTCTGATTCTATCAAACGGTCAAAATGATAAATCTTCTTTAACTGAAAGTTAATGATATAAAAGTATCATTTCACCTGCAAGTCGTGATTAATATTTTAACAATTTAGTTTACAATGCAAATGCTGTATCTTTCGCTTTCAGCGTAAAACCGAGAGGCTGCAGTGAGAATTAATAAATAACTTCTCAGATTATTATATTAATAAATTAACTACCTCTAGTTATGTACAACATGTTGAAATATGGTCCTCAAAGATTAATTCGTTAGATTTGAAATTTATAAAATTTCCAGCAATGACTTCAACTGTCAATAGCAGACCTTTGTCGATCAAAGCATCAATACATGGTTACCACGACCGCCTTTGCTTAAATGTGAGTAGCCACCAAGTAAAGCACTTGTCTGCGAATTTTGTCTATACAGTTCACTTTCATTGATGCATGTTTTCAAATGCAAAATATATTATATAATTATATTATAATATAATATAATATTATAATATAATTCAGAACCATTAGTTTAGTGATCATTGAAAAGTCTTTCGGTATCAAAAGTATATTGTTATGTGATAGGTCAAGCACTGCTAGGTTTGGTAATTTACAGAGATTAGTAGCACAAACTCCTTCCGATGAAAGACCGTTACGTCGAGCCACAATCCATTATAGCTCGCCACTCTTTAATTCGCTCTTTAAATGATCGAAGATAAGTTCGATTGAGTGTCAGCTTTCTAAAGTACTTTGTTAGATATGAAGGCATATTTTTTAAAACCGGCTTTTAATGCGGAGACTCTGAGACCAGTTATCTGATAAATTCAAAGAAACGATAAAGTTGCAGAAATCTTCCATAGATCTACTTATTACTTCGTCGCTTAACTCCCTTATTGTGCTAATTGGTTTTATACTTAGTAATTTGAATGAAATTTTCATGCATATCTATATTCTTATTTTTAAAATATATGAAAAACTTGTAAAATATGCATAACATTGTAAAAATTATAAAATGACATATAAAATATTAATATATTAATTAATTAATTATTGCTAATTATTGTTATGATTAAAAAATTTTAATCATTAAAGTTTTGTCATTAAAATCTTAAATCATGACGGATGTGCTTTTATTGAAGCGCGTTTTATTATAAATCCGAAACTAAATATTATGACCCTAAATATTTATAAATTTATAAAGATATATTTTTACCTTTTATTCGTAAATTTATTCTTATTTAATTTAAATAAATGGTTTTCAATTTTATATAAAGAAGTGGCCTTTATACAACATACAATATATATTTAATACAATATATTTGACGTGCATTATATTAAATTATGTGCACGCTTAATATGTCTAATGTGTTGAAAATCTTAGTTTATCCAAATGTTTTGTATTATCATCATTCTTAATGAACACTAAGTTTTAGGTTCTAAGTTTTATACATTTTGGTTCAATTTAATGCATGCAGGTATTTCATTGATTAGCAAATTAATTATATTGACAAATTAATAATTTGTTAAGATAATCAGTAAGATAATTATATAATTGCCATCTTGTTATTAACTGCGCCTCATCTGAGTAAGATACGTTTTTTATATTTACTTTATTCTCTGTAAAGAATAATATCTTCAGAAATATTTCATTTATATGGTGTTATGCAAATATTTTTATTTTGATTTAGAAAAGCGTGAGGAAGATGAAAGACAACGTCAACTGCAAGAGAATCGACGGTTAATCGAAGAGGAGAAACTTAACAAATACAAAAAGCAAATGGATATGCAGCAGAAATCGGTTCCTGCCGTACCGACTGCATTTGGTTCATCATCAATGGCCTCATCAAAACTTTGGAGACATGGATCCGGAGCATCAGTTAGTATGACATCATTTGGGTCTAAAACGATGAGGCAACCTAGTACAGGCAACTTCATGAATAATCAGTCGTCATTTCGGTGGCCTTCTAAATTTAACAGTGTCCGTCAAAACACATCGCGCACTGACAGGTATGATTTATTGTTGATTTATGATTTATTAACTGTTGCAAGCTTTTTTACCCAAAAGAACTTATTTGCAATTTTATCTTTTACAAGGATAATTATATAAGATTAAAGATATCTTTATTAAAGATAATTATTAAAGATAATATAATTATTAAAGATAATTTTATCTTTTACAAGGATTCCTATATTTTAAAATAATTATATTATGATTATTGATGGAGTACTATTTATGTGGAGTACTCGGCAACACTCATCAGTAGAATGAAGTACTCACTGGCCGTTTCGGTTGCCTGTGTGACATTGTGAATAAAGGCGTTTCCGACACTTTGCTTAATTGTCTGAGGCTTACGCTCTTTACCAGATCGAATTGCTGTGCGGACCATCCTTAAACATTAGGCAGAGGTTGTTACTGAATTGTCGCTGCACTCGTTGCTTGATATTCTGAGTTTGATTCACGATTTTCAACCACCGTGTCAACCGAAACGATAAGTGGGTACTTCATAATATGAATGAGTATTGACGAGTACTCCATCATTTCAGTGCTAAATCCGAAATTAACTTCTATATGCTGAATCCAGTTTTAGATCCAACGAATGAAGCGAACAGTCAGCAACAACCTCTGCTAAGTAGATAAGGATGGTCTGCATAGCAAATGTTCTGTTTCGAGAGCGAAAGACTCAGGAGTTTAAGCAACGTGTCGGAAAAGTTTTCTTTTAATGCCTTACAGTCAACCGAAACGACCAATGGGTACTTCATTCAACTTATGAGTGTTGCCGAGTACATCATTTCTGTGCTAAAGTGGTCGTCTAGAAGTGACATTGAGCCTGCAGTTCGTTGATCGACGCCAGGTTCAATCCGCAACTACATTTCATGTATAATAGTCGTGCAGGGATGTGCTGAGTATACAACTGTCCAGGATTTCTTACGAAATACGGCATTTATACTAAATAGTGTTGCTTGATAGACTGGACTTCGATTCACAACCTTCAGTCACCATGTCACTTCTAGACGACCGAAGAGTACCCGGAAATACTCATCAGTAGAATGAAGTACTCACTGGCCGTTTCGGTTGCCTGTGTGACATTGTGAATAAAGGCGTTTCCGACACTGCTTAATTGTCTGAGGCTTACGCTCTTTACCAGATCGATTGCTGTGCGGACCATCCTTAAACACTAGGCAGAGGTTGCTACTGAATTGTCGCTGCACTCGTTGGATCATTAATGTATACGGCAGGTATAATAATAGTGCACGGATGTGCAGAGTATACAACGGTCCAGGATTTCTTACGAAATACGGCATTTATACTAAATGGTGTTGCTTGTTAGACTGGACTTCGATTTACGACCTTCAGTCACCATGTCACTTCTAGACGACCACTTCAACATCAAAATGTTGAGTAACCGGCAACACTCATATATGCTCATATATGAGTATATCAACACTCATATATTGACATTGCGATTGCCGTGTTTGTTACTAACACGATATTGAATTAAAGCGATATTTTACATATTTTCGTTAAGAATTAATGCTGTATTTTGTCTCCAAGTCTTAATCAATAATAGAAATCAAAGCTATATATATAAATTTATTTATTTATTTATATCACTCATGAAGAGTGATATCCTCATGAAGAGGCATAAACACCAGGCAGCATTCTATATATCCTCATCAGACTAAGAAATAAAACCGAATTATTCTCGAAATATTCAAAGTCGCTACGTATGCCCAGTCATCATATATTCATCATATATGTGACGATAAATTTGACAACGGCAGACGCGTTTCGCCCTAACTGATCTCATCAACACCGTGATCACAATAGATATCTTAACACACTTAAACGTAATGTTTAAACGGGTGTTAAGCGACGTGTTTTAAACGATGTGTAATTAACCGTCAACCCGTCAATAATTTCTCCACTGAATCTCTCTGAAATTAATTACAGATAAGAATTTTATGCTTCAACTTATCACTTAACACCAATGATATGTGGTTAACTTTAAGCAACGTATGGCTATTTTATCTTTTGCGTTTAAATACATCTTGTTGCGATCAAATGCATTGTGATTATTGAATATAATTAAATAGCATCATTACTCATGCCATTCCTGATGTATTTTATTTTAATTTGTATTAAAACAATGATCAATAGAATATTATTGATTTATTATATTATTATATTAGATTATAATATTATAATATTATATATAATATTCATTTAGACGACCTATGGATTTTGAGAGACCATCGATGGATCGATCAAAGGGACTTCCTAATAGCAACATCGGGGTCGATATTACGAAATTATCGTCTTGGAGAAGCAATAACTAATACGTGTTAATTGTTCGCAGTTTCTACGTTGATTGTCTGTTAAAAAGAATAATCTCGGAACAATATAAGCACAATATATAGATGATTATTAAGGGTAAATGGCTATAGATCTGAACTTTTTTACTCTATTTTAAATCCTTAATAAACGAGGCGAGTACAGCATTTAAGTATCATTTGTAAAATTAAATATCTATTAATGCGATTAAAAAGTTTTAAGACAACTTTGACTATAATGAACGACACTCGAATTCAAAATTTAAAAGGATCAAAATATAAATCAATTTAAAAGAAGGATAATTTACATATTATTGGCATCATCTATCTCTTTTGAGTGTTTAAATCAGCATTGAGAAACTAATTAAAATATAAATGAATCAAAGTATAATATAAATAAATATATTTAACCAACAAGTCTTATTTTGAATGCACATTTAAGTACATATTTCCTTTACATAGTATTGACATCATCTGTATTTTTAAGTGCTTCAATCAGCATTTGGAAATGAGAAGAAATAAGTGGTTCAAATTTTAATTTAAATATACGTATTTATTAATAAATACCTAAAAACCAACAAGTCTATTTGAATACACATTTAAGTACATATTCTTCGCCTATCTCTTGGGATTGTTAAAATCAACATTTGGAAAGTATTACCGGACCAGTCTATAATTGTTCCCGGTAATGATATATGACAGAGGTGGACAACTCATGGCGTACGCGCTACATGTGGCGCATTGGATGATGCACGATGGCGCATTATCTTTTTTATAAAGACGGGATTTTTCTTATAAAGTTGTTAATAAAAATTTTAAGTTATTTTACGATTATTTCCAAAAGTTAGTTTGAACACTTTATTTATTATTGAAAACAAAGTTATATATTTTTCAACATTTTTGAACAAAAAATTGGCGAATTTGATTTTCTCTGAAAGGGAAATTGGCGCTTTATCGAAAAGTGTTGGTCACCTTCAATCTATGTTAATCCTCCATGAGCTCTATGATGCCGGGATCAGTCTATAACTTGCAGAAAACTCAGCAGAGCCATTGAGAATCTAAATATTTTTAAGAATTCGTATCTGGTTTGGATATTGAACGATTTATTCATTTCTTTGAACAATTCACTCGATGTGGATTTTATATCAAATAGCGTCGATAATAAAATTCAATGAACTGATAAGCGTTAGGTTGAATACTGTAAAAATATTTTTAATAAAACGAATTAAATAAAACTATCTTTTTACCGTAAATGGAAATCGATTGCATATCAATTTGTGAGTGATGTATTATGTTTTAAGTGATGTTTGAGAGATATTATGGAATTGTTATAAAGGCTTTATTATTCTTAACTCAGTTATTAGTGATTTTATCTGACTTACAATTTGAATAATAATTAATACAGTAATTAAAATTAAAAAACATTAAATTAAAATTTATCATGAAATTACTAATATTAAATTATTAAATATATAAATAAAATATAATAGATATCTTAATAGAAAATAGATATTCATATTAAGTGTTCATAACATATAAAAAATTAAATGTAAAGTTTTATATGTGATATAATGATACGATAAGTGTTATATAAGACTTAGCTAATTAAAATTCAGCCATTAAGTAAATATAAATATATAAATAAAAATTTTGATGACTACTATATGATCCACGCTACTTTAATCCTATCTATACGCCAACAGTAGTACGCTACATTTCAGTATTGGTGGACCTCATCAGCTACTAATCCAATACCTACGTTTCACGTTTCGGTCCATTTAATGTTTGACGGCAATCACTCGACTCGTCTGCTTTTCGGCATTTATATTTAATGAAATACTTTCGTCTTACATTTTGCAAATTTTATTGAAATCATCTCTGATTTCAAATTAAATCAGCGTTGATAGGGGAAGGTTCTACTTTCAATTTGAAAACCTACTTGTTTTTCTAATGATTACTATTATCAAACTAATCATCTATAGTTTGTTTCCTAATTTCAAATTGATACACCTGTGCTGTCATTGTTACTATTGAAATTTTGATGACCATTTTTATCCTCCACGCTACTTTAATCCTATCTATAAGTCAACGCTACAGTTGGATCAACTACTGATCCACTAAATACGTTTCCCGTTTTATCCCTTTAAATGTTGGCTGACAAGACTCGTCTGCTTTTCGGCATTTATATTTAATGAAATACTTTCGTCTTACATTTTGCAAATTTAATTGAAGTCATTTCTGATTTTAAATTAAATTGGCGTTGGTAGGGAAAGAATATACCTTCAATCTGAAAACCCACTTATTTTTCCTAATGATTACTATTACTAAAGTAATATATAGTTTGTTTCCTAAATCGTTGAAAGATATACTACTATATAGTAGTATGTTACAAGTCACTGTTCTATAATGGATAAATGGATTCAATAAAAATTCTATTGATAATAAAGGTATATGTATATGTAAATCCATATATGTATTTAAATCAATATGTAACGATAATATTAGAAACATTATAGAAACTAAATGCGATTGCAAAAGTCTTAATTTCGATAAAATAAATAAACACATATGTACTCATAATCTAGAATTAATTGAAAACAATGAATTAAGAAAAAACCATCAAAAGGGTAGAAATAAAGATTAAATAATAACAACAACAAAAATAAAATTTACAATTCGTTATATAATAACTTAAATGCTTACTTTGGCAAGCTGATTAATAGTGAAAGCACGAATATATCTAAGATAGATATTTGGAAAGATTATATATTTGATAAAATTAAAAATAAAATGAAAATAACAAACAATTATAAAAGGAAAGATAAAATTAATAAAGATATACATACAGAACTTACTAAATTAAAGCATAACTAAATAATAACAACTATCGATAAAGCTAGTAATAACTTTGTCTTCATATGCAAAAAGCTTTATTATGATATAGTGATGAAGGAAGTTAATTATAATGATTTAAATGTAAATCCTACATATGAAGTTAGTGAGTTGGGTGTTGAAACAATTATTACAAGTCACTGTTCTATAATGGATAAAAATGGTATAAAAATTGAATCAGATAATAAAACTATACCTATTATTATATTGGAATCCAAAATTACATAAAAATCCAATAAAACCTAGGTTCGTATGTAGTACTTTAAAATGTACATTAAAACCACTTTCTGTCTATATGAATAAAATACTTAAAGTAATTAAAGCACACTTCAAAAAATATTGCAAGGTAATCGAAATTAATACTGGTATAAAACACTATTTCAGTATTAATTCTACAAAAGAATTTTTAGAACAGACAAAAGGAATAAATTTTCAAAAAATAAATACAACTTTAGATTTAAACTTATATATACTTATACATAATTAAAGATAAATCAACAATGGTGAGTTGTATTACAGGTAATAGAAATCTAAATAGTTGAAATATACATACTACTATACAGTAGTATGTATATTTCACTTCTTGGGTACAACCAATATGTTCAAATCACGACATACTCTTTGTTCGTTTATGCATTGGAAGTTATCTACCAACGAATTTCCAGAAATCCAAATTAGATCAATTAACTGAGGCTACATATTTTGATTTATAAATTTTAAAAAATATGAAAATATTTTTATCTAAACAATCATCACCCGGTCTTTTTATTAATTGATTTAATATATCATGTATTAGAATAATATTGGATTTCATCATGAGGAACTGCTATGCTATCAGGTTTCGGCCTTTATTCATCAATATTATTCTTTCATGTTTGAGTTGCATAAAACTGCCTAAGTATAGAATCTAATAGTTCAAAATATAAAATCAAATATCAGATCAAATATTAAACCAAATATTTAACATTTATCTATTAACGCTGCCGCATAAAAAAGAATATTTTTATTTCATTAATACCCATTTTGAATAAAAAAAGAATGCGTAAGGATAAAAAGAATTTTAAATATTATAAATGCTTGCATTCATTAGGTTTATCATAATATATTTATATAATTTGATATTTAATCTAAAAAAAATTTAATTGCAATAAGATGCCTAATTATAAAAAAAATAAAGACTAAACATAAATAAAGAATTAAGACTCGAGGTAATTAGAATGACCTGCTATGTTTTTAGGTTTCCTTGCATTGGATTAAAGTTTGGAAATCATTAGAAATAAGTGTGACGGCATTCGGTTTTGTCCGTTTATTTCATCTCACATCGCAGCGAGTTTAATTACATGGAATCAGATCAAATATGATCAATCAGCGTAGGGTACATATTTGTACTACAAATAATTTTAAAACTAATGATATATTAAACTTAAAAGCTAAATTTTAATATTTAGTACTTTTATGGGCCAATTAATATATAATATAAGATGTTGTGGAATAAAGTTTAGAGATCATCAGAAGGAGCTGCAAAGTCACCAGGTTTCATCTTTTATTCCTCAACAAAAATTATGCTCTATTTATGATTGATATTTTTGCAATTTAGTGTGTAACAGAAAATATTTTCATAAATTTTCTTTATAAAATATAAAATCACAAAAATATCAAATATATATCATGATGTTTTATGTATAATATTATAAAGAATATTTGTAACCGTTTTCATGACGCAATTGATAAATAATATACAAAATAATATTATATGATGTTATATGTATAGTATTATAAAGAATATTATAAAACTATTTATAACCGACTTTATGAAGCGAGTGATAAATAATATCAAAAATAAAGATATAAATTGGTTTATGTTTAAAATCTGCTAAACTTTTACTTAAATGTATTAAGCCTTGATTTATAATTAAGCCTTTATTTATGTAGTTACGATGTGGATAGTCAATAATTAAATCAATGATTTGAAACTAACTGTGTATTGCACAATAAATTACTTTTTAAAAATATTTACTTTAATTATCGAACCAAGAAGTAACGATTTTTTATAACAATAACACATTATATTGCAATTTAGTGTGTTACAGAAAATTTCTGGTTACAGTGTAACTCAGAAATTTCCTTTATAAAATATAATATCCCAATAATATAAAATATATATCATGATGCTAGTATTAAGAATATTATAAAAAAACTATTTATAACTGTTTTTATACAGCGATTAATCACTAATATACAAAAATAAAGATATATCATGAAATAAATATATCATTCATATATAATCTGATTATATATAATAAATCAAGATAAATACAAGCAACATAATGTTATATGTATAATATTATAAAGAATATTATAAAGATATGTATAACCGACTTTATAAAGCGAGTGATAAATAATATACAAAAATAAAGATATAAATTGGTTTATGCTTTAAATCTGCTAAACTTTTTACTTGCATATATTAAGTAGTTACGATATGGATTCGTAAGTTGTTGACGAAATATTATTACATTATTAAAGGCAATCATTAAATCGATTATTTGAAACTAACGATACCAGTAGTTACAAGTAGTTCGAACTTCGAAAATATTGTTGTATTGTCGTGTGTGCACATCATTTGAACTTGTATGAGTGATCAAATATAATTTATAAACCTTGCGTAGGTGAATTTGTATAAACAATTTTGTGGACTTTAAAATGCAATATATTATACTAGTGTGTCACATGATAAATTATCAGCAGATGCTCATCAAATCAGATCAGCTAACTGCGTTTACGCATTTGATACTATTTATAAATTGAAATTTATAAATTCAAATAATTTACAATTTTACATTATTTGAATATGTATTTTTTTTATAAATAATGAAACTTGACGCATCTTCGAACTTGTCGTTTTACATTGTAATAAAAATATGGTGTCTAATGTTCCATGTCAATATTTTTCACATTTGAATGGCATTTTTTGTCATTTTATAATGACATATTATATAATGTTTTACATTTTTTAATCTGTCATTACGACCTTAAATTTCTCCAAAATATATATTGGCAGCGTATGTGCTACGAATTGCAATTTAAATATACTGAGAGGAGTTTAGATCAAAAAATGTGCGGAAAGAGAAACGCTATGGATCCCTTATTAATGGCTATGATGTCGCCAGTCGGATATGGAGGAATGATGGGGCCAGGCGGATACGGAGGACAAATGGGAATGCAGCAATGTTGTAACCCGTGTATGGGAATGCACGGGGGTGGGATGATGCACGGGGGTGGGATGATGCACGGTGGAATGGGTCTTGGACACATGCCATTTGGTGGAGCATTTTAAGTAATGATCAAACAGTAATTACAGCTAGTTTTGCTTAAATTAGATAAACATGATTTTGTGCGTTGAATTAAACAAATATTATTTTCTGCATGTTTTACAATTTTAATACGAGTTTGAGCAAAATTTATTTTTAATACAATTTTAAAATCTGTAATTTAATAAAACTATCATTGAGGTAGTATTATTTAAATAAGTAAATAATATTGAAATATTAAATAATTGAATTTTCCTTATAATGGAGAAGTATATATCAATAAAATATTATAAAAATATCTAATTAACAATTTGCAAATCAACAAAATATTATTCAAAATTTATTTAAACTATTAAGAGAAAATTATGGATAATAATTTTATAAGGTACACTAGATAATCAAATTTATCCCTAGGAAATACATCATTAACACGTATTTGACCACGCTGTTATGTTGTATCAAGGAATAGGGACCGATACCCGATAACATGGCAAGTCCAGCTGATGACCTATTAATCCTTATTCTGCTACATCGTATATTATTTATTAGTCAATTCATAGAAATTGACTTTTATTTTATGGATGGATAATAAACAAACTGCTTTGTATTAGAATAAGGTACACTAGATAATCAAATGTCATCAGAGAAAATACGTCATTAGCACGTATTTGGCCACGCTTCTATGCTGGATCAAGTAATAGGGACCGATACCCGATAACATGGCAATTCCTTCTGATGATCTATTAATCCTTATTCTGATACATCGTATATTATTTATTAGTTAATTCATATAAATTAACTTTTATTTTATGGATGGATAATAAACAAACTGCTTTGTATTAGAATAAGGTACACTACATAATCAAATGTCATCAGATGAAATACGCCAGTAGCATGTATTTGGCCTCGCTGCCATGTTTGGTCGAAGAATATGTACCAATACCTGATAACATAGCAGTTATTCCTGATGATAATAACGAAAAAAGTAAATGAAACAGTGAAATTAATTTAAAATTTACTGCTAAATAGATTTAAATAGTTCTTCCTGATGTGACCTCTAATCCTTATTCTTATAAATCGTCTGTAATTTATTATTCGACTCATAAACATTTACTTTTATTTTAAATTTCAATTTTAAATTTTAACTTATAAATTGTGTAAAATCTTATATAATTATTTATTATTTATCTTTATTTTTATTTATCATATAAAATATCATATAAAATACGTAAACGCAGTTATCTGATCTAATTAAAATGATGTAAAATAAATTACTAAATTTTATCTTATTCAATAAAAATAAATTAGCATATTATTATATTATAAAAATTTTGTAAAAATTATAAAACTATATAAGTTTTATAATAAAAGAAGTCTGTGATCAGTCACTCCAGTCGAAATATTCTACTGAACAATGAAGTATTTAGGACGTACTAATCAATCCGCTTCGGCATTCGGTTCGTTTTTTATCGTACTTACGCATTTAAAAAAGCAATATTTATTGTATAATGATATAATGAATTAAAATTTATAAATCATAAATAGAATTCATCCATAACTACTTTCAATTCAATGATATTTAATCAAATAGTTACTTTTATAAGAAAAATAAAAGTTTATATATTGATACTTTTATTACTTAATACCTTATTTTCAATTACTGAAAATTGACATTTTCAGAAATTAAAAAATGGTATTTATTCTAAGTTATCCTATCTGATTTGTTCTACTGATAAGTTATTATTGCCATATGGACTTTGTTTTCCCAGTAATATAACCTCTGCCAGGAATTCTGAAACTGTGCATTATTACTACGACATTATTTTTCTGCTAATTTTCAAGCCAGTTTTATTATTTTTTATTTTTCTTATAATGTAGAATTATACATTTAAATTTTATTAAGTTAATAATTAAATTATAATTATTATAATTATTATTTATAATAATTAAATTATTAATTATAATTAATAATTTAATTATTATTTAATATAATAATTTAATTATTATTAATTATATATTAATTATAATATATATAATTAATTAATTTTTTATATTGAACTGTGAAAAATTGATAATTTTTTCCCGATGACCTGATATATTCGATTGAATATATCGTATATTATTTATTAGTCAATTCATAACAATTGATTTTTATTTTAAATTTTATAGTTTTATAAATTAAAAATTTACAATAAATAAATCAATAAAATATTATTAAAAATTATTTAAACTATTAAGCGGAAAAAGTTTATGGATGGATAATAAACAATAAGCTTTGCATTACACTAAATAATCAAATTTCATCAGAGGAAATACATTATTATCATGTATTTGCCCCTGCTACGTTAGGTCTAGGAATAGGGGCCAAAACCTGATAACATAGCAGTTCTTCCTGATGACCTCTATTCCCTATTCGAATACATTGTTATTTATTAGTCATTGATTTGATTTCATTCACTCTTCAGTTAACGGGTACCGATCAATCGGTTGAAATTGACATAATTCTATAGTGCATGATCAAAGACAGTATTGTTTATGAATTTAATGAGTATTCGAACACATATCAACTGATCAACTGTTATTAAAGATAATTAAAGATATTTAATATCAAAAGTAAGAAATGACAGCCAACGCCAATACTTTATATTCAGGATCTGATGTTGCTCAAAGCCTCACGTAAAGCAGTATTTTCCGATCGCAACGAAATCAATTCGCGCTCATTTATTAATTCATCCTCATCGTCTAGATTTAGTGCGGTCTTCATTGTATCTGACATGTGGTCGATTAAGCTTTGCTGCTTTTGTATTCTCTGGAATGCAAATTATTAGACACGTTTTATGATTTATTTTTAAAAATATTAATAAATATTAATAAATCATTTTATTAAAATTATTAAAAATTAAATATTCTTAAAATAAATATTTGTAAATAAATATTAGTAAAATAGATATTTTAAATTAATATTATTAAATATTAAATCTCAGAAATTTTATTCTTTTGGCTAAAAGTAAAACAAAACATTAATATATCTAAACTAAATGTCGTAACCCAGTAACAGTTATTTTATGAAACACTGAACATTTGAGATTTCGCTATCTATACGATATTTTCATTGTGTTAATAAAATTGAGAAAGTTTGTTCTTTATCGAAAAATATAATACCTTATTTTTAGCATCCGGTAACTGAACATATGAACTCGTAAACTTGAATTTGTCTCTAATTAATAAAAATAATTAAGCAAAGTAAAAATTAATAATTAAGCAAAGTGTCGGAAACGCCTTTATTCACAATGTCACACAGGCAACCGAAACGACCAGTGTGTACCTCATTCTACTGATGAGTGTTGCCGGGTACTCATCATTTCGATGCTGAAGTGGTCGTCTAGAAGTGACATGGTGACTGAAAGTCGTGAATCTAAGTCCAGTCTATCAAGCAACACCATTTAGTATAAATGCCGTATTTCGTAAGAAATCCTGGACAGTTGTATACTCAGCACATCCGTGCACTACTGTTATATATATATTCTACGATTAAACTATATATAGCCTTTGATCTGATTAACTTTTGCATTTTGACATAAAAAAGTTTGAGAGATAATATATACACTTGATAAAGTTCAAAAAGAACTTTCTCCATTTATCATGGTGCCAAGATTATCATGGACCGTTGTGGAGATTATCATGGTGCCAAGCATAAAGAATAACTAACACAGCCAAAGTTGTAGTTATTTAAAGCTCTGATTCATAGATAACTGAATGTTAAAAAATATAAAAAAATAATTTATTTAATAAAATAAAATTTATTTAATTAAATAATAATATTTGATTATAACGTTTTTAGTAAAAATTATCATTAATTAACTTTAAAATATTCAAATTCAGATTTACTTTAATTATTAATTAAAAAATTCGAAGTGAAAAAATACAGATTAGTATATTTTCAAAATTTAATGGATTTGTATACTATTAAAGTAAATTTAATGGATTTTTATTCCAAAACATTTGTTTCGACTATCATCTTTGCAATGTAGAACTTAAATTACTTGGTTTTTAGATATAATATATAATTATACTTTTGGTAATACAAATAACTGCATTTTGATTTCAGTATAGTTTACGGATTAGCTGTCGTAAATTATACATTTGTTACTAATTTATGGATAAATAGAAAAATATGCTCTGTATTGGTTTTCTATAAAATTTTATAAAAAAAATTATTTTTTTGATTATTTTTCTAAACTTTACATTTCAATTTTCCACAAAAGTACAGGAAATATTTTATGGCATAACTGTTTGGCATTTGAAGTTTAAATAGAATCCGAAATTACATCAGCTAACTGAGTCTACATATTGTTATATAATTATAAAATAAACAAAACATAATAATGCTAAATCAAAATTTAATAATTAAATAATAAAATAAATAATTGTTTTTAGATTTTCTATAATTTAAATCAAGTTAAAATAAAAAAAATGAAGTTAAAAATAAAAATCAATGTTTATGAATTGACTAATAAAAAACAGACGTTATATCAGAATAAGGATTAGAGGTCATCAGGAGGAACTGCTATGCTATCAGGTTTCGGCCCCTATTCCTCTACCCAACATAGCAGTGGGGCCAAATACATGCTAATGATGTATTTCCTCTGAAATAACTATCTAGTATCTTATTCTATTACAAAGTATATTATTTATTATCCATCCATAAAAATTTTCCGCTAATGATTTTAAATTTTTGATTCAGCTTCAAACTTCAAAACTTTACATTTCATTTTCCCACAAAAGTAAAGGAAATATTTCATGGCATAATTGCTCAGCTAGCAATGTAATAAATGTGAGTTAAATTAATAAAAATAATACATTTGACTTTGAAAGCTGAATAAATTATTGCGAAAACGTTCGATTTTTATTCGTTGATAATAAAATGGCAAATACCGTTCAAATATATCTTTTACGTTCAAGTTATTTAAGTGCGATCGAAATTCGCGTAAAAATTATAACGCAATATAAGAAGGCACAAAAATGTATGCATTTAATAATGGCTTATCTGTTTAGATATCAAAAAGGACTGGATGATCTTACCTGTGCCATGTCGTTGTATACTTTGGAATTGAAGCCATCTTTAAATTTGGCGCAATTTTCCAGTTGTCTTTTATATGTGGCCATTAAAACAACAATTTCAGAATTTTGTTCCTCTAACGCATTATTTAACTGATCGTTGCTACGTTGCAAAGCTCTAAAATTAAGCGCATTTTTAACAAACCTTTGCTGATTCATTTAAAGAAAATACATCGATTTAATAGAAAAACGACGACGAATGGACGACAATGAAGAGATTTTACCAGGCCTGTTTTCATCGTTAGATAAAAATGGATGTGATAACAAGTATTGTTCAAATCTATTAAAGGTAAATTTTATTCGCGCACAAGTCTCGTGTTTCATTCTACGGTCATGCTTAAACACAGCACCGTTGTGTATGTGGAACTGTATGTATCAAGGGTATGATGCCGATACCCACAGTTTTGGGCCATTTTAAGTAAACTTACCCATTTTAGTAAACCTAAAAAATCTAAAATTTTGACAAAACCCATTAAAACTTTACCATTTTAGCATTTTAGGATTATAAAACTCATTTAGGTTTACATATTTTAGTAAATTTAAAAAATCTAAAATTTCAACAAAACCAACTACATCTTAAATACAAGGAACCAATAAGTGATTTTGATGGACTTTGCGTTTATACAGAAACAGAGGATATTTTACAATTTGATAAAAATTTACTAAATTTAATTTTATAGATTCAGATATTTAATTAATAATATTAATTTTATTATATTAAATTGTTTATATAAGCATTGCATATTTCTAGTATACTCATTTTGAACGCCGTAGCGGGTTTAGCAACCATCTACGAATTTCAAACTTTAAAATGGTGCAAGAGACAAAACATTTGTGATTCCAGATTGGGTTATTGGTTGTCACATAATATCAATGATAATCAAGTGTTTTAGCATTGGATTTTTCAAATAAAGATTCAAACCACACGCAGCACGCGTGTGGTTTGAATAGTTCGTGTGGTTCGTGTGGTTCACGCATCATATGAGTGATTAAGGGTAGAATCATTATCTACCAATTATAAATCTAAATAACAATTCTAAATAATTATCTACTAATTATTTAAGTAATAAAATCATTATCTTAATTTTAATCTTTATAATCGGCTAACAAAAATACTGTTATTAAAAGTCTTAACTTAAATTTATTAAAATTAACTTATAATTTTAATTAATAAAGATTAGATAGCAGCAAGCAAAATGTTTATCTAAACATTTTGATTGAAAAATGTTTATTAATAAACATTTTATAAAAAAAATGTTTATTAAACATTTTAATAATTAAAATGTTTAATAAATTCTTATTAGATAGCAAATGTTTATCTAAACATTAATGTATAAAAAATTTGTTACTTTAGATACAAAATTTAATATTATAAAGTTTTAAAATAAGTACGATATTAATTATTAATATCTTATAATTTAAAATTTTTAAAATTTAAATAATTATTAAATTGTACCATAATCTATAAATCCCATAAATATTATATGATTATATAATATTATATATATAATATATATTATAATTAATATATTTTAATTTTATATTATATAAGTATTATAATTATATAAATTTTAATTTTTATTTTTAATTTAAAAATATGCAAATTGATTATCATCGGTAGAATATCCTCTGACGGTATCTTTAATTTTTATCTTTAAAATTCTACAAAACTGTGTTGCTTGTATTATTTAATATAGTTAGTATTTTTATTAATAAAGGTTAGATATCCAGCACTACAGCAAGCAGCAACAAGCAGAAATACATTTAACTCGGTTTATCGAAAAATTTATGAACGAAAACACTTCATTCAATACGGAAGCATGAAATATTTGCTAACAATGTCATGTCCTCATGAACCGTTAGTTTCTGATTTGCGAACAATGCTTATGGAAGCGCTTGAGCTATCGAGATCAGAACTGATGATATTCTATGGATATCGACGAATTGATAGATGTAGTGGGTTGACTTTGTCTGAAATGAATATACCAAGCGGAGCTACATTTTGCGTTCATAAACAAGAATCAAAGGCATCACAGCCTGAGCAGAAGGGTAGAGACAACTGAGGATTACATTTTTAAACTATTAACGAATTATTTGTTTAAGAAAAATAGCGGATGAAAAAATATCGCAAAGTGGCACCATCAAAATAGCATTTATTTTAATGAGTTCTGTGATTGCTAGCTATTGAGAGTAAATTGAAATTGTAATTTTATTAAGTCGAAATCAAAATTTACTGCACATTTTTTAATAATTACCATTTCTTTATAACATATGATGCTACTGGAATGATTACCCTATAGAATGATACTTTTCACCCTATAGAATAATACTAAAATGATACGAGAAAACAGATTGACCGTCAATATATAAACATTTATACTACACAATTTAGTATATTTTTTGAATTCAACAACAATTGATTGTTGAAAATGATATGTTATTAATCCTTGTGATTGGCACATCTTATTATATATATGGTCAATGTACTCCCAACATGGACCATATTTCTAGATTAAATCTCAAATGACAATATAAACACTTGGCAAATAGGCCATTTCGGTTTTTTTTTTCAGATTCAATCACGATCTTTCCTCATAACAATGTCAAATCTAAAACAAATTGTGATCAAGATAGATTTATGTTATCCAAGCATTCTGCAGTTGATTATGAATAGATGCTCGAGAAATATAAGTGTTCATACTCTTATGTATGTTAGAATTGTAATATGTAATATATCAACAAAATATTTCTAAAACACTAGACAATATTTTTACATTTAAATTTAGTGAATGGTGGCGTTCGAAATTAATACGATACCTGTAAACAATCGTTACGTATACTTAACGATAAAAATATATTTTTTTACTTTATTCGATTTGAACAAAATTTCTTAATTAGAGATTAAGAAAATCCCAGTCTCACCTGAACTGCTCATTTTCTATCCAAATTCGTTGAATAATCTTTTGGCGATCACTAGGGGAAATTGACTCATTTACTTTGTCAGCAAGTTCGTCCAACTTAAAATTTATTAACAAATTATCAAATATTGATTTATTAATTTAAAATTTGATGTTTATAAATAAAAATTAAATTTTAAATCCCGATAAATCTATTGACTTTAAGGGCATAAATGATAAAGTTGAAAAATAAATTTTCTATATTATTTTTTCTAAAGAAATGTCAGCTATAAAACTTAAGTTTCTGTAGGTTAATCTATTAATCTACAGAAATTAATTTTTTCTACAGAATTTTTTTTGAATTATTCATAGTTAACTTAAAAATATCTTAATAACATATTAAGATTATATCCAATGTCTAATCGTGCTTCTTTTGCTTCTATTGCTCTTAAACAGACTGATGCAACTCCAATTAGGAATCCCGCTTCTACTTTGAGCGGCACCGCGTCACCTATTAATGACCTTGAAAATAAATTCAAGGAGCCACAGGATCTAATAGAAAAGCTTATCAATACAATATAGAACTTTACCGACAAACTTACTAACCAGACATATACAGGACAAATACAGAACCAAATGATATCATGGATTCAACTAATTATATAGTGAACAATATACCTATATCTAACTTATCACATGATTTCGTTGCCTCAAGTGAAACCAATAATTTAAATATACCTGTATCTGTGATTACTGTACAATAAACAAGATCAAGATTAGAATTAAATGTCCGCTTATCTCTCAGCTTTATGTTGTTAAGACGCAAAAGTGAATCAGATCAAAGGCTGAGTTAGTTATATATATATTGCCAAAGCTTTCGACGCGATACGGTTTCGTCAGTGGCTCATTGTAATTATACTGGACATTTATAACTTTTTCTGTGAGCCATTGACGAAGCCGTAACGCGGCGAAAGCCTTGGCAATATATTATAACTAACTCAGCCGTTGATCTGATTAACTTTTGCATTTTAAGGTCAAAATTCATTGAAACACAAACGCACGAAAAGTATGAGTAAAACAGTTAGGAGTATGCTTAGATAGCATCGCCTCAATCAATCTAATGACAAACAATCAAAATCCGTCATGGAATTGTGTTTTAATTAAAAATCTTGACTCCTTGATTTCGATTGAATCTCCTGATGTTATTTTACTTCAATAGGCTCGTTCTGCTCCTGCATCAGACATTCATAACAATGGCTCTAACAATGAATTAGCTTTATGCTCAGCCTTCAAAAATTATTTGCATTTGCGATTGGAATTTAATATACTAGAAACATGGGGTTCGGCATTAGGAATATCTGTGTTGGTACTCAATCATAGACTTACCATCGTTAATCCATACATCAAAGTGCTACAGTAGTACGTCCGGAGGCACCAAATTTTTACGGTAGAAAACGTACATCGTCTTCAGACTAAGCTATCATTAATTCAAAATTTTTAAATTCGGTCTAAAATGAATAAAGCATGTTGATCCCATGGTACACGATTGCGGTCATCATGCAGTCTTTTGGTTTAATAAACCGAACAATGTTTATAAACAGCGTTTTGCTCCGAAGTTAGTGAACATTAATATGTTTAACAAGACTCTCCTGGATTTTCTTATATCCCAGAAATCAGGCATTGATATGGAATTGATATCTGATTTCAACCGAAGCGAGAGTAAAAAATCTTGCTCATTTTTTCTAAACGTTCAAGGAAAATGTTGGTTTAAAGCGTTCACTTTAGAAAGCTAAATGCTCGAACAATTTAAATGACGCAAATGCTATCTTGGTGGAAATGTTCAAGCTAAAAAAATCTAATAAGGTCAACCGTCTAATGTATTGGCTCACCATTTCAATAAATGCTGGAATTGTGTTAAGGGTTCGTGTTTTGGTTGCTTGGAATCGAGATTTTGAGATTGGATTAACAAAGATGGCAGGGATAAAGTATGGGATGCTATTTTAAAACAACACACTAAAAATTTAAATAGACTGACTCCAAGTCTCTCCCCATTTTACTCACTTCTGCACAAGAGGGATTCATCCCAATTAGATATATCCATCGATGGCATTTTAAAGGCGTGGCAGCCATTGCCTAAACTTTCAACAAATAGGGTCTCAGCGTCCGCTATTGCGCTTAAACTGATTAATCAAACTAATAGATTATTGATCACTCAGATCATGGTTAACCGACCCTTTAGTTATTGCCTACAGCTCGATAAAGTTAGTATTATCTTTATACCGAATGTGAAGAAATTTTCCAATCGCAAAGGGTAATGCCAATTACTATTTCTAATAGTATACCAATGACTTATGAGTGAGCACTTGCCCATAAGCTCTTAGAATTTTGCACATCGAATCAGATATTTCCTACTAATAATATTTCCTAGGTTTTCAGCCTAGGAAAGATTCTACGAAAACTGATCAATCCATGAATTTATCACTTAAAACAGGTAAAATTATTTACTCACTCGACTTCGCGGCAGATTTTGATAATATTAGTCATAAATCCATCTTCGATGCGCTACGTCGTTTTAATGTTCCTTATCCCTTACATGACAGATTGATCACATGTTTATTGTGCCAATCCGCAAAACCTCAAGGGCATGATACTCCCTTTAATCGCCCACGCTACTAATCAACCTGGGTGGGTCTCATCAGCTGCTGACTCATATCCGCATATCACGTTGTAATCCTTATTATATGCTTACTCCGTACACAGGTGCTGATCTGATTTGAACTCAGGACGTATGCATCGCGATTCAATCTTACATACACTATGCTAGCTGCTCTAGTTATGTAGATATACATTTTGTATATTACTTTTGGTAGGGTTTCGCGTTCTAACGATCTATTCGAAACCTATCTTAGGCGCGTGATACGCTAGTCGAATCACTGCTTTTCATGCTGTCACTTGCAATGAATGTTTTTAGTGTAACTTGATTGTATATGTGAGCTGAAACTCTTCTGATTGTGGCACGACATTATCCTCACAGGTATTGATTTTATTCTTTATACCACAGGACGCTACTAATCAGCATGGGAGGGTCTCCCATCAGCTGCTGACCCAGACTAACATTTCACGTTTCGACCCTTATTATCTACTTACTCTGTACAGTGGTGCTGATCGGATTCGAAGTAAGGACGTCTTTATGGCGATTCAACGCTACATCTACTAGGTTGGCTGCTCCAGTAGTGTACATATTCATTTATGTATATTATTTTAATATATTATATTAATATATTATTATTTGACAGAATTATTTTTCGAATATAATTACGAAATATTTTTGTTAACGTATATTTGGAACCTATCAAAAACTGGAATACTAATTTTTAATGTCAATTTGACGTCAGGAATTCCTAAAGACGGGTATCTCAGATTTTTGATCGAATAGTTTTACTAAAATATGTTTAAGCATCCAGAATTCACGAAGTATGTTAGCTAGTGGCTTTAGCTTTTAACGAAAACAAATATTTTAATGAAATATTTTTCGTAAGATAAAATAATGTTAATATGATGTTAATACTCCTGCTGAAAGTATCACAATAACTGACACAAGTATTTAGTTGTTTGCAAGAAAAAGGGGTAAGCTACAAGTTAGTTAAGTTTATTAAAGTTTATTAAAAAAATCTGATATTTACGTAAAAGCAATTAAAAATTTATATTCACAGGTAAAAAGATTTACAAATTCGAATTGTTAAAATCGAAGATTGCAGCAAATTAAATCAAAAAACATTTGGATTTAATAAATATAAATATGAATTTTAATCAGTATTTCGCTTTGGCTTTTTCGCTTTGGCTCTTGTTAAGGAGATAAGAAAAAGATTGAAGCGCGTTACCGGGGATTCACGTGCTACTTCATATTTCCTGCAAAACATTAGCATCGCCATCCAACGTGGAAATGCAGTCAGCATTCTGGCGAAGGCTCCAAAGGGCAAGAACATGGTAGGCTGGTGGTAGCAGCTAGTCTTGCTAAAATAATGACATTTCTCTACGAAGAAGACAAACGTTCTCCTGTATTTATCTTTTTTAAATTAAGACTTTTATTACTTTGAGTCATATAACGATCAGTATTTTGCTAGTAAGACGATATTTGAACGGATATTGATAATTGTTTAAAAATGAATTGCAAAATATTTATAAGAAAATTATTTTTGTCGGGTTATCTATATCAAGTGTTTATTTGCAATGCTGTGCTAAATATAACTAATAAGGTTATATCAATATTAATAATCCAGCAAATATGAACTTCTCAATAATAACCCGAGATATACGTCCAAGTCGTTCCTTGAGACATTTAATCTTTGCAACAATTTTGGATGAAAATTTTTCGTCCTCCGTTAAAGTGTATTGCAAATTTCGAATACATTCGCTTACTCGGATCATGTGCTAATTTAAACTCTAAAATGACAATGAGTAAAACGTTAAGCGATAAATTTAATGTAAATACTCGTCTAAGGAAACTTGTTTACACCAATTGCCTTAATCATGGAATTAGCAATTTAAAAATAAAAAATAAATATTAAATATATTTGGATTAACAATTTTAAAGAAATACAATTTTAAAATAAAATTGCATTATAATTAAAATACAGTTTTGTAATAAAATCAATATTTTAATAAAAATTAATATTAAATTGATATTAAATTAAAATTAATATTAAATATTAATATTGTAATATTAAATTGTAATAATATTTATTATAATTTTGTGATAAAATTGTAATGTGGAATGATAGAAAGTCATTAAGATAATGTCTTTCCTAGAAATCCAAGAAGTGACAGAATTGATTTAATTGCTTAGTTGACAAAATAGCTTAGCTTTACGCAAAATCAGAAATGAAAAAATGTGCAAAATACGCTTCAGAGAACTATATAGAACTTTTAAAAATTCAAGCAAAATCTAACAATGTTTTAAAATAACTTAAAAATCTTAGAGAAATATTAATAAATTCAAAATAATTAAAAAATCACAAAAGATTATATATCGAAAAGCAATAACACAGTCTCATTCACACTTTCAACTTAATTGGAGTGAAAAAATAATTTCAAAGATAATTACAACTTTAATGAAATTCAATTCTAAAATAAAAATATTAAACTACAATGCCGGACAGAAATGTCAAGCGATAGAAAGTTGTTAAGATAATGTCTTTACGCAAAATTTGAGAAATGGCAGAATTGATGGGATTGCTGAGTTGATACAATAGCTTAGATTTACTCGAATTGCTGAGTTGACACACGCTTTAACTTTCGAGTGATACATTGGACTGATGGAGCTGACGATTGAAGTCCAGTTATTTAGCAGTAATTATGGATTACAAATCAATCGTGGCCAATTTTGGCTCTTTGACAACAGTTTCAAGCGATTTTTCGCAATAACAATTAATAAAAAACGCATTCCTTTCGGAATCCTGTGAGAAATTCAGTGACATCGTAACCAACGGATACCAATTTGTGCCTTATATAAAGAATAACTTGAAGGTCCACACACGCAACAAGCCAGTAAAAACGCTTTATGCACCTGAGCTTCGTCTAGCATCGTGAGGTATCGCTGGTGCCTTTACAGTTATCACAAAAGCAATCGAAACGCACCCTAACCACTTCATCCGACTGATGATGACTGCTAGGGTGGTTAGGAGCGTATCGGAGTGATACATTAGATGGATGGAGCTGATGATCGAAGTCCAGATATTTTAAAGCAATTATGGATTAAAAATCAATCGTAGCCAGTTTTGGCTCATGGACAACAGTTTCAAGCGATTTTTCGCAATAACAAATTATATATGTGTATATAATATGTATATATTATATATATATGGAAACGCTTTTGTACTAAGCCATTCATTATATGCTTCACAATGTTCATACACTCGAACCAGAGATAAGATTACTCGACTTGAGAAGTTGTTACGTAGGGCAACAAAGTTAGTACATTCTTTGAGAGAACTTCCTTACGAGGATCGTTTTCGGTCTTTAAATATTCAGTCGTTATGTGATATTCGTGACTCGAGGGATCTGTGTCTTGTATGAAAAGTATTTCACAATGAACACTATGTGTTGCGTAAGATCTTCAACATTCGATCAACTCGATGTTTGCGAAGTCACTCGTTTTATCTTAGTCGGCGACGAATAGTACATTCTAGGACGATTTAATTTAGACAACGAATAATAAATTCATAGAATTGTTTAAGCGATGATATTGTAAATGCGGCAACTCGTGAGCTCTTTAAACGACAGATTATTTTAAATTGTTGACTGTTTTGTTTTTCTCTTTTTCTTTTATTTTGACTATCAATTTGTCAGCAACTCTGAGCTATGCTCGTAACGATGTCTACATAATAATATATATAATCTGTTTAGTTATAAGTTAATTAATCCAGAAAACAAAAACCTCAAATTTATTGAAAAAAAAACGCGTTTTTCAATTATATAATTAATAAGTATTAATTGAAGCAGAAAATAAAGGAAGAATCAACAAATATGCCGCTATGCTTTGAGTATCACCCTGCTCTTCACAAATTACCCTCAGATATAAAAAATGCAATAAACAAGTTACCGCCCGAACTAAAGTCAGAAATACCATTCCCAAAGATATACTATCGATATACAAAATGCTTAAAAAGCATGTCAGCGAGAAGCAAAATACTTAATAATATGAATTTGAGTAAAACAAAAGAAGGTAAGTCTGAAAAATGCTGTAAGCGCCGTTGTTTGTGTTGCAACGAAATGACGACAACGAAATCAATTACTAGCTCAACAACGACTCTTGACTTCAAAATTAAGGGATCATTTGATTGCAATACAGAAAATATTATATATGTCGCAAAGTGCAAAAAGTGTTCAAAACAGTACGTAGGAGAGACATCTAGGTCTTTACGACTAAGATTGAACAACAGAAGAAGTAACAAAAATTGTAATAGATACACTAGGGATGGTGTCTTAAGTCATGAAAGGTTTTGCCATGGAGAAATTGACAATGGATTCGAATATACAATTTTAGAGGATGGATTTCCTGATGAAAATATGCGGAAAAATAAAGAGATGAGGTGGATAGGTCAACTTATGTGTGATAATCCAAATGGAATAAACCTTGATCATATCTATGATTTGAAATTAAATCCGAAATACATAAGAAAGAAAAAATTTTATGAAAATAATATACAAAATGACGTAGTACCTTGATATGGTATTTCAAAGTTATATTCTTCCGTGCTTTTTTCTTACTTTGAATACGTATAAACATGAAATCTGAGTGTATTGTTGAATTTAATCATACTGTAAATAACTTGAAAAAGAGCGGTTTCACTCGAAACGTTGTAATTTTAAAGAAAATATATATATTTCCAAACTCTGCTTTAATTAATACTTATTATATATAAAAGAGTCTTTGATAAACCCAGAGCGCCAGTTTCAAAAAAATATTCTAATCAATATATATATATATATATATATATATATATATATATATATATATATATATATATATATATATATATATATATATATATATATATATATATATATATATATATATAATCGTATAAGTTACCACAAAACCGGAGTTCAATTACATTCAGAGCAGAATTCTTTATCACTCCCAGGGTGAACTACCATCAGTCGTTTCGGCTGCCTTGTGATATATTTAAAAGGCATCTCTAATATATTTTAAAGACATCAGCTCGTCTAGTAGTGATAAAGAAGTCTGCTCTACTTTTAATCGAACTCTGGTTTTTGGCAATCTACGATTATGAAACTGAAGCTTATTAGCTCCAGGAGCACAGTTTTATACATTCTGATTTCAAATTATAAAAATGTGTCCTCTAATAGGATACTGTGAGAAAGAAAGTGACGACAGCAATTAAAATTCCTAGCGAATAAAATTAGGATTATCCGGAAAGCACATGGTTAGTTTAAAGAGGCTATACCCGTGCTACCACGTTATCAAATTCTTGGAGATGCCTTTTAAATATATCACAAGGCAGCATTAACAACTGATGATAGTTCACCTTACTGATGAGTATTACCGGCTACCATTAGATCGTCTAGTAGTTGTGAAGAAGTTTACTTTGCATGTAATCGAACTCCGGTTTTGCAACATCTACGAACTCCACCTTTTGGCAACATCTACTAATGCAAAATATAATTTCGCATTAGTCTACTTTGGAGATATCTACGAAACGAAATTTTACACAGATGAGTATTTATTTATTTATCTATTATTTATTATTAATTCTTTATAAAGAAATAAACAATTTATAAAAAATTTATTAGCTTAAACTTTTAAATACGGTCTAATTACTTTAAAATGCATTCATTTAAATTATAGCAATAAAGTAGAAACAATTGAGAAATTTAATATTAAACTTGCAAATATAACTTTAGCTACAAATATTTTTTAGAAATAATTTAAATATATACGATGTTAACGATTATAGAGATTTGATATGCTTTTTAAAATGTTATTCTTTTTCTAAACAAAGATTAATTATTAATTATTAATTATTAATTACAAATAATCATTTGCATTTTAATAATTACATATATCTGCAAATACTCATTTCCGGAAAATATCAAATAATTTATAATAAATTACTGAACAATAATTATTATATTATTTCATTTAGTATTTATATTATATATTCGAGAAATTGTAGAAACGATCTCTTGGAATACCGTAGAATTTGTTTTTGTATCTTTATTAAAGTATTAATTTAAGAAAACCGTAATATAACATGTAAATTGAAATACACAAATTATATTATTGGCCCTATTAGAAATAACAGTTAAAAAATAAATATCATTTGTAAATTATCTAACAATAAATTTATATTAATATTATTATATTATATGTCATTATGTATAATAGAATATTTTTTATATGATAAATATATTTAATATAATAAATTTAATATTTGATTTTATAATATGTTCTATATTATAAAATATCATATTTAATAAGACAAATTGATAATCACATATCTACCAGTACTCATTTGCGTGGAATTTTCATGTATAAAATACCTGCTGCTTGGACGTAGTCTGACTGTTATACATTATAATTACATATATACAATTTATGTTCTTATAAAATAATAGTTCTACCGGATGTCGAATCGCGGAGTACCAGTGTACCCCTAAGTAATTCGATTCTCAATAACAATGAATATATCACCTTCGAGTACGCATTATAATAAGATTAAAACCCCGGTTTACCGAGTTGTTATGTAATTATATTTGTGGTTTTTCCAGTAAATTGTGTTACTGACACTTCAAAATATATTTTTAATTTAAATTACATTTAAAATCTAGGAAAGCTGAGTTTAAACGCTTAAAAGTATCAACAAACTATTAGTTAAAATTAATATGATTACTTTAAAAATAAGGTGTACATTTTTAAATGAAATGTTAAATATTATTAATTATTTTATTAAATAAGACGCAAAGTACAAACGATGAAGTTTTATCACACAAGTTCAAGCATTTTCAATATTTTGAAAATCAGACAAGTTAATGTCAACTCCTAAATCACTCATCACATTTATCTTCTTTGCTAGTTTCTTCTGCTGTCTTAGCTTAATTCGTGAAATCTGTGAATCCGATCGATTGACATTGTGATTGCGCTGCTTTGTTTGAATAGATTTGACATAGGGTTTTTTCTGCCAGTTTTTAAATACGTAATCAACGTCTCTTAAAACGACGCTGCACTTAAGAACGTGGTCATCTACAAGATATCCATTCATTGCTTCACTTGAAATTTGAGCAGCCTCCGGGTATTTAAAATCAATAAAGGCGTATCCTTTCGAAGCACCGGTACGTCTACTTCGAATTAGCTTTAACCGGGTAATATCGCCAAATTGTGAAAAATATTCGAACAACTGGCACTCAAATAAACCTTTAGGAATATGGCCTACGTAGATGACTGAGCTTTCTTCAGACATTAAAATAATCTGAAAAAATTTAATTGCATTTGCTTAAACAAACAGTGAGTTTTACACGCATAAATAATCTATAATTTAGTTTTAAAAAAATAGTTAGAACGACCGTTTTTCAAACATAAAAGTGTGTACATTTTTGAGACAATTATCAGTGGGGAAGTTAGACAATATACGATTAAATTATTAAAATATTAATCATCTTATTAAAATATAATACATTATATATTAAATTATTATGGTAGTCAATCCTCTGTGAACAAAATCACAGTTGTTCGTCATTTATAAATGATGATTTGATTCAATTATTTGATTTTGCGTGTCATCCTTGCGCAGGGGCCATGCTAATCTTCTCTGTATCGTTTGAGTGTGTTTTTCTGATTATACTTTTGCATGTTTCTGCTATCTACTGAAAATTTATTAAATTGTTGTTCTATAAGCAGGGGCAAAAAATTATTAAATGAATTACAACAATACACTACATGGCTCGAGCCATGTAGTGTAGATACAAGACTCGAGGCTTGTTAACTAAATTTCTTAGAGATTCATTAAGAATTTACAGTTTAATGCATGCCTCTCCACATAAAAATGCTGTACTATGTAATATTTTACCAGTTCGTGAGTTTGGAAGGTTGTGTGATTCGATGTAGGTACAAATCATTGGAACAACTTTCCAATCCAATTAATAAAGTCATAAAGAAATCGGTTTAAGAAGAATATTGAACTGTATTTTATTAATATATTAATAAAATTTATTATTATTTATTAATATTTATTATATTAATTAATTTTATTGATTTTGTCATCAACTTATTTATTTGTCATATCGCATTACTAACGTCATTTTTAATTTGTTTTCAGATTGAGGAACAAAACCTCGAACGGTTTACATCACTTTATTCCACAATTAATAAAAACAGTAACCGGATATCAAACGGTCCAGCAGATCGATCTCGCGATCGTTGCGTCATAGTCACTACTATAACTCCTTCCACCTCTTTAACTCCACAAGCACGTCTCGACCACAATGCTTCCGCATTCAGATCCATCCTCTCGTCTCTTGTTACTGCGGATAACCCATCCTTTCTCAACAATATCTCTCATGTCGTATTCATCCGCCTAAATAAATATTCTAAATCTAATCCTTCCCAGACCCTCTGCTAAAAATTGTTTTCAAGTATTGCTCTCACACGTCTTCTGTCCTTTCCCGACGATTCAAACCCATGTCGTCTTCAGCCACTCGCATTTTCCCCGATCGCACACCCTCCGAAATCGCTCAACTTTCATCTGCCCGCATCGAAAAACGCCGTGGCTAGGAAAACGGCGAAACATCTCTCTCCATCCGAAACATCGACGGAAATTTTCAAGTTGTCCACACCCGCCCAAAAATTCGATGGCGCTACATCTCCCCTATGTGTCTTCTCCACTAGCCCCTACAACACTACACACGGTTTTAGCCTCGGTCACCTCAACACTAGATCTATTCTCAATAAATCCGATCTCATCCTCAACCTATTCACTAAGCAATCCATCGATCTCTTCTGCCTCACCGAATACTGCCACTCCGATTCTAACGAACTCTCCATCCGCCGTTTGCTCACTAGTCGAATCCGCTCGCCCCCTCAACAAATACCCTTCTAAATTCTCTAATCATAGCAGCATTGTCGTATTCTACGTCACCCCGCGTCTATTCACAAAATCATTTCCCCTTTCACGCCTTAAGAAAATAAAAAAGGATTTATTTTAACGTGGCAAATGCGTGCCAGCGCTCGCTTACATGACCAAAAAAAGCAAGACTGTGAATCAGGTGTCGAGAAGGTGTGAACGGAGGAGGTATTTGAATGTGATAAAGGAGGGAACGCGGCGGACGTCGAGAGGGAGTTGATTCCAGGCGAGTGAGGCGGCGACGAGGAAGGATCGGAGACCGTAGTTGTTGGAGTAATTAGGAACGTGGAGTAAGAAGGTATGACAGGAACGAAGCGATAGCGAGTTGGGGCGAGTATCGTCTAAGAAAGGAAGTTTGATGAACGATGGGGATCCGACAGCGATGAGACGAAAGGTAACGAGAAGAAGGCGGAATTTGATGCGGATGTGGATGGTGGGCCAGGAGAGTTGGGCAAAATATGTTGATGTGTGGTCGAAGCGACGGAGACAAAAGAGCACTCGAACGGCGGTGTTGATTATTCGTTGTAGGGGTAGGATGATGGATTTTGAAGAATTGGCGAAAAGGCTAAGGCAGTAATCGATTTTAGGGAAAAGAAGCGATGAAAGAAGAGACGTACAAGAACGGAAGTCGATAAGGGGGCGGATACGGTGTGTGAGGAGGGGTGTGGTTGTGAGTGAGATCAAGGGTGATGAGAAAGTGATCGGATAGACTAGGATCAGAGATGGACAGTGAGGTGTAGGCAGCAAAATGATCGGGGACAGCGATGATGTCGAGTGCCCCACCAAGTATATGTGTGGGGCAGTGGAGATTAGTTTGTAATTGTAGTTGGATAGAATGTTGATGAACCGGATGGAATCCGTGGAAGAGGGGCGGTCTAGGCGGATATTGAAGTCGCCTAGAACGAGTGAAGGGATTGAGGACAAGGCACAATGAGAAGGGAGGTCACCGAGTTCGGTGAAAAATAAGGCAGTAGGAGCTGATGAACCAGGACGGTATACAATGGCGAGATCTAGAGTGATCGGGTTAGAATAACGACAAGTGAGCAATTCAAAAGAGCAAGGACTGAAATGGGGATTGATTTTGCGAAGAGACGCGGGGTGACGCGCGAATGCAACGATGCCGCCATGATTAGAGAATTTAGAAGGGCATGAGCTGAGGGGGCGGGCGGATTCAACTAGGGAGCAACCGGTAGAGAGCAGACGGTGAATGGAAATGTCGTCGGAATCTGAGTGCCAGTATTCGGTGAGGCAGAAGAGATCGATGGATTGCTTGGTGAATAGGTTGAGGATAAGATCGGATTTATTGAGAATAGATCTAGTGTTAAGGAGACCGAGGCGGAAACCGTGTGTTATGGCGAAAGAGTCTAGTGGAGAAGACACATAGGATTTTCACTAAAATCGATTACTGCCTTAGCCTGTTCGTCAATTCTCCAAAATCCAACATCCTACCCCTACAACGAATAATCAACACCGCCGTTCGAGTGCTTTTTCGTCTCCGTCGCTTTGACCACACATCCACAAATCTTGCCCAACTCTCCTTGCCCACCATCGACATCCGCATCAAACTCCGCATTCTTCTCGTAACTTTTGTCTCATCGCTGTCGGATCCCCATCGTTCATCAACCTTCCTTTCTTAGACGACACTCGCCCCCTCGCTATCGCTGCGTTCCCGTCATACCATATGTTCCTAATTTCTCCAACAACTATGGTTACCGATCCTTCCTCGTCCCCGCCTCACTCGCCTGGAATCCACTCCCTCTCGACGTCCGCCGCGCTCCTTCCTTTATCACATTCAAACACCTCCTCCGTTCACACTTTTTCGACACATGATTTACATTTTTGTTTTGTTGTGGTCATGTAAGCGTGCGCTGGCACGCATTTGCCATGTTAAAATAATTTTTTTATATTTTACCTAACATATGCGAAGAAACAATACTCGGTTTACCATTTCTAAGTAGACACAAAAGCTGTAATATTCATTTTGGCGGATCAATGAACGAATTTAAAATGACTGTTGCTAGTATAAAAACAATAAATACACCAAAATTATTCTGAAATCTATCAAACGACTGTCGTTCGATCGCTACAAAAAGCCGACAATTAAATAAAAAAAGAGATAAGATATTGATCAATAAGATATTTATTGATCAAGAAATCAACAGAATGTTGAAAGCAAAAATTATTGAAAAAAAGTTTCTCTCCATGGTGGGCACAGATCGTAATCACCCAACGAACAAATGGAAGAAAAAGACTGGTCGTAGATTTCTCACAAACTATAAATCTCTTCACTTATCTGGACGCTTATCCTCTATCCCCAAACTATCAGATTTATTAAATGAAATATCGAAAAATAGATACTTCTCACAACTTGATCTTAAAGAGGCATACTATCAGGTACCAATATGTTCTCAAGAAAGGTCTTACACAGATTTTGAGGCGTGTGGGAAGCTCTACCCATTCTGTCGCATTCCAATGGGTGTTACAAACCGGGTAGTAGCCTTCCAGAGGTTCCTCAACGAATTTATAAAAACAAACAACCTTTCGGGGGTTTACTCTTACCTCGATGACATAGTTATTGTTGAGAAAACATGGAGCGAACACGACAATAACTTAAAACTGTTTGAACTAGCAGCATCTAAGCAAGGGCGAGAAATAAACCGAGAGAAAAGCAAATATCGTCTAACATCCATGAAATGTCTCGGCAATGAGATATCGTACGATATACTACGACCAGATCCCGCTCGCCTGTCTGCCGTCAAAGGAAGTAAAATTCCGAAAGACAAGTTAACACCGAATTTTTCAGCGAAAGTCGCTCAACTTACCGGTGCATACGTGGAATTTCCATTGAATAAAGTAGTACAAAAGGCAATTAACATATTAAAAGAATAGATAATTAATGCCGTCGTACATACAATAAGCGATAACGAGCCGTTTACAGAGACTGATGGTTCCGAACATTCTATCGGTGCCACCTTATTCCAGCAGGACAGATCGTTAACGTTATTTTCACGAACCCTTAAAAAACACGAAAAGAGACATAGCATCGTTGAAAAGGAAGCATACGCAATAGTAGAGTCAATTAGACACTGGAGACATTATCTAGCACCACGACTTTTCACGTTAATCACAGATCAGCGATCTGTATCGTTTATGTTCGATCGGGAAAGAAGTGGCAAGATTAAGAATGCAAAAATCATGAGGTGGCGAATGGATCTTGCATGTTACCAATACGAAATTCAGTATTGACCTGGACGAATGAACGTCTCAGCTGACGCTATGTATCGTGATGTGTGCTACGCAACTGCTAATAAAAAAATTGATGGAACTACACAACCAACTAATTAATCCTAGAGTGACTCTTATGTACCACTACGTGAAATCTCAGAACGTACCATTCTCACGAGACAATATTCGAAGAATAACTTCTTGTTGTGAGATATGTTGTCGGGTAAAGCCTCGCTTTTTCAAACCTACGGATGACGTCCACACGATAAAAGCGAATCACCCACTCGATAGATTGTCTATAGATTTCAAAGGAACTCTATCCAAAACTCAATTAGGGTTTCGATACATTCTCACAGTTATCGATGAATATAGTCGCTATCCATTTGCGTTTGCAATCAAGGATATGACAACGTCAACTGTCATCGAATGCCTGAAAACTATATTTTCACTCCGCAGATGCCCTAGTTACATACATTCTGATCGGGGGACTAGTTTCGTTTCAACGGAACTAAAATCTTGGCTTTTGGAAATGGGCGTAATTTCAAGACATTCTTCACCTTTTCGCCCTAAAAGTAATTCAGAGTCCGAACGATTAAATTGTACCATATGGCGCACAATGTTACTGAGAACAAATATTACTTATTTTATTTACTTAAATAAAATAAGAACATATACATACCAATTCTTATGTGGTCTAAAACATGTGAACTTTTTCCGGTGCAATTCGGCGATCCCCGAATACTTCGCTGATTAAATTTTAAGGAGATCACTTTGATAAAGTGTTGTACACTCGAACATTGTTTCAAACTAAATTATGCATGTATTACAAACAAAACTCACAAATCTGATTAGAATGTTAACGCATTTGTTTGTTGGAAAACAACCAAGCAATCCATCGATATCTTCTGCTTAACCGAATCCTGACACTAATTACGAAAACCTCTTCATTCGTCGTCTGATCTCTGCCACTTGCTCACGAGTCAAATCCGCCCGTCTTTTCAGCTCATCCCCTTATAAATAATCTAATCATGGCGACATTGTCGCGTTCGTCCGTAACCCCGCGTCTCTTCACAAAATCACTCCTCTTTCAGTTCTTGCTTTTTGAATTGCTCAATTGTCGTTCATCTAGCCCGACCACTCTGGATCTCGCCATTGTATAACGTCCTGGATCATCAGCTCTTACCTCCATATTTTTTACCGAACTCATTGACCTCCTGTCTCACTGTTCTTTCTCCACCATCGCTTCACTCGCTCTTGGCGACTTCAACACCTACCTTGACTGCCCCTCTTCCACCCATACCATCCGGTTAATAAACATTCTATCCAACTACGACTGCGAACTCATCTCCACTGCCCCCACACATATCCTTGACAGAGCATTCGACATTATCGCTGTCCCCGATCGTTTTTCTGCCTACACCTCACTGTTTATCTCCAATCCTGATCTGTCCGATCACTTTCTCGTCACCTTTAATCTTACTTCCAACCACACCCCGCATCACAAACCTACCATCTACGTCGCTCTTGGAGAAATCGTAATCTTCCTCTTCTCCGCTCTGCCTTACTCAAATCGTCTCAATTCTTTTTCACAATAACATCATTCTCATTCGCAATCTCGGCTTTCTTTTCGACACTGAACTCGCCTTCACTCTCGATCTTATCTTGTCCTTCAACATTCACCCTCACCGTGGATGGCACCGTTCCCCATGGTTTGACATCCAACGCCTACTTTTAAAGCGTCGACTCCGTCATGCTTTTCTTATATATCAACGCTCTCTTAAACGTGATATCCGATCGCTCTCTCTGTTTCTCCGTGATTCCAATAATGCTCTTACCGGTCTCATCTCAACCTACTAAGTATCAAATGCAACTCCTTCTGGCAGCATAAAATCATCACTTCACTCAACTCTAAGTATCTATGTGCTCGCTCCTCTTCATCTTGCAGCATAAATCCCCATGATTATTCATTTTTTCTTCAAAACAAACTATCCACGTTGCTCTCTCACACCACCGTCTTCATCCCATCCCATTTTCCCAGCCTCGCTTTATCCTCCCGGAACTATTTCATCGTTCCATGTCTCACCTGACGAAGTGTCATCTGCCCTTATGTCCTTGTCCAAGAAAACCTCACCTGCCGATCCCCTGCCTACCCCCCAACTTAAATCCATATGCTCATCGATATCCCGTTTCTTCACTACCTTGTTTAACTCGTCCAACCGCAATTGTATCTTCCCTTTACGCTGGAAATACGCCATTATTCGTCCCTTCCTTAAGAAACAATCCCTCGACCTCTCCCTTCTTTCAAGCAATCCCCACATTTCACTCATTCGTACATTCAATCTGTACCCTCCTTTCAAATCCGTTTTCCACTCTAATTACTCCACAGAAATCGCATGCAGGAAAGTTTACAACGACATACTTATTTCTAGTGGCAAGGCTCTATATAGTGTACTCAGCTCCCTCAACCTCTCCTCCGCCTTCAACATCGTCGACCACTCCCTCCTCCTTTCTCGCTTTCGTTATGATTACGGCTTTTCTTCCTCCACCGTAGCATGGTTTGTCTCATATCTATCCGACCGTTCCTTTCGCGTCTGTTCTAATTTATCATCCTCCCCTCTAATCCCTATTTTCTGTGGGGTCCCAAGTGGATCAGTCATAGGTACCCTGTTTTTATCTTTCTGCTTGGCGATCTCTCTTTGTTTACACACCATACTCCTTTAACGTCATGCAATACGCCAATGGCATACTTATATATGCTCATGAACACACCCATAGCATACACTATATCGGAATTTTTGCCACCAACTGTCTTTCTTCTATTTACAAAAGTCTCTCCCATATTCATCTCGTTCTAAACCACGACAAATCAAAAATGATGTGGATCTTCCACCGTCAACCTTACATATCTCCTCCCCCTGTATTATTTGCCGCATCAATCGTCTCCAAAGTCCATAATCTCACTTTCTTAGGCTTCCATTTCGATGATCACCTTTCCCTTAAACCCTTTGTCCGTGACAAAATCCGCTCGCCTAACTTAATTCTTCGTGACATTCGCCGTATCCGCCTCTGTATCGACTTCCGTTCTTGTATGTATCTTCTTTCATCGCTTCTGCTCTCAAAAATAGATTTCTGCCTCAGCCTTTTAGCTAATTCTCCAAAATCCATCATTTTACCCCTACAACGCATCATCAACTCTGCCGTTAGAGTGCTCATATATCTTCGTCACTTCGACCACACATCCACACGTCTTGCCCAACGCGCCAGGCTCACTATCCACATCCACATTCAACTTCGCCTTCTTCTCTTCACTTTTCTTCATATCGCTGTCGGCTCCCCATCGTTCATCACCCTCCCTTTCTTAGACAACACTCGCCCCCACCTCTCTTTATCTCTCCGTCCCCTTCATTTCATCTTACTCCACGTTCACAATTACTCCAACAACTACGGTCTTTGATCCTTTCTAACCCTTCTTTCGCCTCGAATCAGCTCCCTCTGGAAGTCCATCGCGCTTACTCAAATACTTCCTCCGTGGTCATGTGAGCGTGCGCCATACCTATGGTCATGTAAGCGTGCGTAGGCACGCATTAGCCACGTTAAAATAAATCCTTTTTCGATAATATATAACCACCATATCCAACCATGATCGCGTGACCTCCTCCACACACATGTTATTAAAAAAGATTTATTTAACGTGGCAAATGCGTGCCAGCGCCCGCTTACATGACCACAACAAAACAAAGATGTAAATCATGTGTCGAGAAGGTGTGAACGGAGGAGGTGTTTGAATGTGATAAAGGAAGAAGCGCGGCGGACGTCGAGAGGGAGTGGATTACAGGCGAGAGAGGCGGCGGCGAGGAAAAATCGGAGACCATAATTGTTGGTGAAATTAGGAACATAGAGTAAGAGGGAATAACAGGAATGCAGCGATAGCGAGGGGGCGAGTGTCGTCCAATAAAGGAAGGTTGATGAACGATGGGGATCCGACAGCGATGAGGCAAAAGTTACGAGAAGAAAGCGGAGTTTGATGCGGATGTGGATGGTGGGCCAGGAGAGTTGGGCAAGATATGTGGATGTGTGGTCGAAGCGACGGAGACGTAAGAGCACTCGAGCGGGGGAGTTGATTATTCGTTGTAGGGGTAGGATGATGGATTTTGGAGAATTGACGAACAGGCTAAGGCAGTAATCGAAGAGACATAAAAGAACGGAAGTCGATAAGGGGGCGGATTCTGCGGATGTCACGTAGAATAGGGTTAGACGAGCGGACCTTGTCACGGACGAAGGGTTTAAGGGAAAGGTGATCATCAAAATAGAAGACTAAGAAAGTGAGATTGTGAACTATGGGGATGATCGATGAGAACTTTCACACAGGCGATTTCTGTGGAGTGATTAGAGCGTGAAGCGGTTTAGAAATGAGGGTACAGATTGGATGACGAGAGATAAGCGTCGATCTGTATTAAGATAAGGTGTTCTAAAAGCTTAGAAAGAGTAGGGAGTAGTCAAATGGGGAGATAGCTAGAGGAAAGATAGGGGTCGAGCGATTGTTTCTATAGTAGGGCACGAACGATTGCGGATTTCCAGTGTGAAGAGAAGATATGACTGCGGATGGACGAGTTAAACAAGGTTGTGAGAAAAAAGCGGATATCGATGAGCATATGAATTTAAGTGTGTGGGTAGGCAGGGGATTGGCAGGTGAGGTTTTGCTGTGCAAGAACATGAGAACAGATGATACTTCGGAAAGTGAGACAGGGAGAAGATGAAAGAGCTCCGGAAAGATGTGGCTAGGCGGGGTCGAGTTGGATAGGATAGAGACCGGGATGTGAGAGGGAAACGTTGATACTTTGGTTTGGAGAAATGATGAATAATCATGGGGATTTATGTTGCACGGCGGAGAGGAGCGAGTACGGATTGCGTAAAAATTATGCCATAGAGTCTTAGAGTTGGATGAAGTAATGATTTTATGCTGTCAGAAGGAGTTGCATTTGGTACGTAGTAGGTGGAGATGAGACCGCCGATGAGCAAGATAGGTATCACGGAAAGACGGAGTGATCGAGCGGAAATCACGTCTGAGAGAGCGGTGATATACTCGAAAAGCATGACGGAGTCGACGCTTTGAGAGTAGGCACTGGATGTCAAACCATGGCGCACGGTGCAAGCGACGGTGTGGGTGAGGCTTGATGGGCACCAGAAGATTGAGAATTGATGTGAGTTAAGAGTCGAAAAGAAAGGCGAGGTCGCGAGGAGAGGAATATGTTATTGTTGTATAGGATAGAGACGTTTTGATAAGGCAGAGTAGAGAATGAGAGGTCAAGATTTCTCCAAGAGCGACGTAGGATTGTAGGTGAGTGAGGAGGGGTGTTGTTGTGAGTGAGATCGAGGATGACAAGAAAGTGATCGGATTGACCAGGATCGAAAATGGACAGTGAGGTATATGCAGTAAAATGATCGGGGACAGCGATGATGTCAAGTGCCCCGCAAAGTATATGAGTTGGGGCAGTGGAGATGGGATTGTAGTTATTGATGGATAGAATGTTTATGAACTGGATGGACTCGGCGGAAGAGGGGCGGTCGTGGCGGATGTTGAAGTCGCCAAGAACGATTAAAGGGATTGAGTACAAACACAGTGGGACAGAAGGTCAGCGAGTTCGGTGAAAAATATGGAGGTAGGACCTGATGAACCAGGACGGTATACAATGGCGAGATCTAGCGTGATCGGGTTAGAAGAACGACAAGTGAGCAGTTCAAAAGAGTAAGGAGTGAAAGGGGAAATGATTTTGTGACTAGACGCGGGGTGACGGGCGAATGCGACAATGTCGCCATAATTAGAGAATTTAGAAAGATATTTGCTGAGGGGGCGAGCGGATTCGACTAGTGAGCAAACGGCAGAGAGCAAACGGGGGATGGAGAGGTCGTCAGAATCGGAGTGGCAGTATTCGGTGAGGCAGAAGAGATCGATGGATTGCTTAGTGAATAGGTTGAGGATGAGATCGGATTTATTGAGAATAGATCTAGTGTTGAGGTGACCGAGGCTAAAACCGTGTGTAGTGTTGTAGGGGCTAGTGGAGAAGACACATAGGGGAGATGTAGCGCCATCGAATTTTTGGGCGGGTGTGGACAACTTGAAAATTTCCGTCGATGTTTCGGATGGAGAGAGATGTTTCGCCGTTTTCCTCGAGACGGCGTTTTTCGATGCGGGCAGATGAGAGTTGAGCGATTTCGGAGGGTGTGCGATCGGGGAAAATGCGAGTGGCTGAAGACGACATAGGTTTGAATCGTTGGGAAAGGACAGAAGACGCGTGAGAGCAATGCTTGAAAACAATTTTTAGCAGAGGGTCTGGGAAGGATTAGATTGAGAATATTTATTAAGGCGGATGAGTACGACAGGAAAGATGTTGTTGAAAAAGGATGGGTTATCCGCAGGAACAAGAAACGAGAGGATGGATCTGAATGTGGAAACATTGTGGTCGAGACGTGCTTGTGGAGATAAAGAGGTGGAAGAAGTTATATTAGTTACGATGACGCAACGATCGCTAGAAGGAAAGCGTTTTCGTAAAGGAGGACGAGTAACGTGAGTTGGAGAGGTCACTATAGTAGAGCTGGGAGTTGAGGATATCAAGGGAGTAGATTCAACAGCGGAAGACTAAGAGGATTCGGATAATATAGAGGGTGGTGAGCGATGTGAGGAAAGGTTATGAGTGGAAAGATTGTGGTGGTTTGTGGATGTTATTTTGATTAAGGGATGTATGTTATTGATAAACGATAGAGAAGGGAAGATACTGGGGTGTCGGGAAGTGAAGACATGGGATTAGAAGTGTATGTAGTAACCGAATCAGTAGGTTGACAAATGATATCAGAAACTACTGGAGTGGTTTGAGTGGCCACGTTGGAGGAGGTTGATATGTTCTTATGGGAGAGGTCGCGTATTAGTTTATTGGCACAAAAGCCGCATAGGAAGTCTTCTTTAGGCTTACTGTTTTCGCATGCGATTGTTGTCCAGACGCTACAGTCGTGTGCCGAGCACTGTACTTGTAGTTGAGCACAGTTGGTGTCGGTCGTAGCTGTCTTCTTTCGTCCTCCGATCGACGTCATTGTGCGTTAAAACTGTTAAATTTGCTGGATTGATCTGGAACTGGATTGATCTTGAACTTGATTGATCTGGAACTGGGTTGATTGTTTGTTTAAGCTGTTAATTTTTTTAAAAAGGTAAAAAAAATATTTTTTTTTGTAAAAAAATATTTTTTTAATTAAGGCATGGGTCATCTCAAATGAACCAGCGATCATGGCTCTCACTTTAACATGCCTGCATCGTGATATCTCCGATGGTTCGATTGCTATTATGGGATATAATTTGTTGAGATCTGATAGCGATTCTCGGAAGGGTGGAGGTGCTGCGCTCTCTATATTACGACATCCTTAAATATTATTTCCACTCGTAATTTTAAAAATGCACTGGGCACGTTTGAGTTTCTCTCAGTCATTTTTTCACACTTCGGAGGTCCCTTAGGCATTGCCGTGTGCTACAGGTCGCCGCAATCATCCGTATTGAATCATGAATTCTCTACACTAATTAGTCACTGTTCTGAGCTTGAAGAATATCTACTAGTTGGCGATTTTAATATACCCTCAGCTGGTCACATCGGGAATTATGTTTTGGATAGTGGTTCTTCCACATCATATATGGATTCGTGGAATTTTCTTACAAATGATCTCATCTTAGATCAACATGTGCAGTCGCCCACCAGATTCGCGCAAAACCAGGAATCTTGTCTAGATTTGGTATTTTCCAAATTAATTACAAGTGTGGGTTATATAAGCTATCAGAGTCCTATTGGATTGAGAGATCATTGAATGATCTTCAATTATTTTTCAAGGTGTATGATTTCAAAAGTGGAAAGAAGTGTCGAACAGATCTTGGCAACAAATTGATGAAGACTCATTACGAGAGTCGGCACTAAGAACATCATTCAAATGTGCTAGTGAATACATGAGGTAAGGTAGCATGTTATTGAACCAGGTTTAGTAGCTCTTGCAGATAAGTTTGCACCACTTCGTAGAGTATCAAAAAGTAAAGCCAAATACCCTCCTTGGTTTGACACTGAATTGCGATATGCTCTCAAATATAGGAATCGACTATTTGAACTAAGTCGTCATCAGAATAATTTTAAAAAGCGGTATACAATGCTCCGTAATTTCGTCAGTCGCCTTAAGATTACAAAAAGGCAAAGTTTTGAAGATCAATTAGATTTACAAATTGATACAGAACCAAAAAAAATTTGGGCTTATGTGAAAGGATCCAGAGCCCCTCAACCAGCTATTTCATCTTTAAAAGACGGTAACACTCGAGTGACACCGTCAGACAGCATGGCAGAAGTGTTTGCATCCGCTTTTGAGCTAACACACCAGATGCTTTCTCCAGCATATGTGGAGATGCAGCATCACAACAGGTAGAAATTGATTCTCCAGTTTAAACGATAACATCACATGAGATTTTTGTTGAATTGGCTAGGTTATC
Source organism: Pomphorhynchus laevis (assembly GCA_012934845.2). NCBI lineage: Eukaryota > Metazoa > Acanthocephala > Palaeacanthocephala > Echinorhynchida > Pomphorhynchidae > Pomphorhynchus > Pomphorhynchus laevis. The sequence continues at coordinate 220,469 of WNNJ02001468.1, read as the reverse complement.
TAGATCATCAGCGGCAGGCCCAGATGATATTCACCCCCAACTTCTTAAGTTACCTGCTCATGTTCTGGCTGAGCCATTAGCCTCCATATTTGAGCTGAGCTTGCGCATCTCGAAGTTACCTGCTGCCTGGAAAAAGCGATTATAGTACCAATTTATAAAAATGGCGAAAAAAGATGATCCGGATAACTATAGGGCAATAAGTTTAACTAGTGTTGTATGCAAAGTGATTGAGCGCATACTAAACAGACGCATATATGATCATTTGAGTTCGCTGATAATTCTCAATAATGCACAGCATGGATTTCGCCCTCGGCGTTTATGTCTTACAAACTTATAACATGCTCGTGAAGATTGGGTTGGACATGTTGCTAACGGGTACTGTATCGACGTAATATTTATTGACTTAAGTCTGGCTTTTGATAGGGTATCCCACGAAATATTAATTTCCACCCTTGAGTCTTATAAAGTCAATCGCTCGATTATAAGCTGGATTCAAGATTTTTTTAATATTGATCCTTTGTTGTTCTTGTAGGTCAATGTATATCGTATTATCGTCTTATTACCTCAGGAGTACCACAAGGATCAGTCTTAGGCTCTTGTTGTTTAACATATTTATTATTATAACATACAAGACTATAGCCATGCAGCTGTTTTGTCTGCTCACGGAATTATATATAAATTATTTATAAATCAGCTACTAGATTTAATTGAGGATTGTAGTGTTTTAGCTTTGACGATGATGTAAATGTATGAAAATTAATTAAAAGCAACAAGGATCGAAATAACTTTCAAAATATCCTAAACATTGTTTATCGATGGTCCTTAAACACTGGAATTGTATTGAATATTAAAAAGTGTGCACATATGAGATTAGGTCATAGCAATGTGAGTCAGGAATATTTTATTGGCGATGAGTTTGTTGTTACCACGCAGTCCATTCATGATCTTGGTATAATTGTTCAAAACAATCCGAAAACACGTGCTAACACTGATAGGATTTGTAACGCAGCAAAAAGAATGACCTATATTGTCAAAAATTGCTTTAAAGATTTATCTCCCGTTTGTGTTGTGCATTTATATAATGCTCTTATAAGATCGATATTAGAATATGTGTCGCCAGTAGTCTTTCCGTATACGCGTACAGAACTTGATCAATTAGAGCGCATACTTCGACGGTTTACGAAATTATGTCCTCAGGTACGATATCTTCCCTATGAAACACGAATAAAAAGTTTGAATATGCCGACAGTGCGTGAAAGATTCTTTCTTTTCGACCTTCTAGCTTTGTATCGACTAGTTAATAAAGATAAAATTTTCCAGCAAATAGAGTCGAACTCGATGGACGTAGAGGGCACTTGAAAGTACTGGTGGTACATGAACACGGAAAATACCCTCGTCATTTCCGAATGTCCCATCGAGCGGTGAATGTTTGGAATCGTCTTCCAGTTGATGTTGTTGCGGTGCATACAATCAATGAATTGAAATCCAAAATTCGATGTGATGCTTCCCTATGATTTTCTCCTTCTTTGAAAGTCGATATATAATAATATAATAATAAATACTAAATCCATAATCTTCTTCCATTTCAATCATATAGTTTTAAGGAACAAAGAAAATAATTTTTCTTAATATTAAAAAATTCAATATTTCGATAGCTCCTGTTATCATAAGTATTATAATAAAACGTTCACAACATTTTGTGATCTAAATATAATATTAGGAAACTATAAATAATATATTTACTATATAAGTAAATTATATATAATAATCTGAATTATTCGGTGTTATTGACGTTTCTCAGCGATATACAAAAAATAACAATAAAGGTTAATTGTTAAAAGTTCTGTGTAGTTTGTATTGCTCCATCTCGTGGGATTGCCGTTACTTTGAGAGATCTATTGGAGTGAACATTTTTATAGCGTGCCATCCCTTTAAAGAATTTTTAAGGTAATTTAAGATCATTATATTATTGGCAAACGATGCCTTGTTAGGAACAAGCATCTGATTACTATCTTAAATACAATTTCCTTCATCCATATTTTCTTGGATAAAGTAGCAACTATGCCTTCATTACCATTCCTTAAACGTAAACCCGATATCTGTTTATTAATATTGATTTTTACAAATGACATTGAATAATTTGCAGGGGATCGAATACGCGATCCACTTGTTATCAGGACAATTCAACCCAAGTTATGTTATAGGAATCAACTTAATCGACGCAAGGAACGCATTTAATCGGGGTAGCAGTAAATTAACTCTAGCAGATATCTGGATGGTATGTCTTTAATAGGTCGAATGCTTAATTTCAGATCAATCTAGCGAATTTGACAGTTTTAGCACACAAGGACGTCGACGGGAGGACGTAAGAAGACAGCTACGACCGACATAAACTGTGCTCAACTACAAGTACAGTGCTCAGCACACGACTGCAGCGTCTGGACAACAATCGCATGCGAAAACAGTAAGTCTAAAGAAGACTTCTAATGCGGCTTTTGTGCCAACATACTCATAAGTGACCTCTCCTATAAGAACGTATCAACCTCCAACGTTTCCACTCAAACCACCCCAGTCGTTTCTGATATCCTTTGTCAACCTACTGATCCGGTTACCACATGCACTTCTAAACCCATGTCTTAACTTCTTGACACCCCCTTTATCTTCCCTTTTGTCTCGTTTTTCAATAACCTACATCCATCATTCAAAATCACATCCACCAAACTCCACAATCCATCCACTCATAACCTTTCCTCACATCGCTCACCACCCTCTATATTATCCGAATCCTCTTTGTCTTCCGCTGTTAAATCTACTCCCTTGATATCCTCAACTCCCAGCTCTACTATAGTGACCTCTCCAACTCACGCTAATCGTCCTCATTTACGAAAACGCTTTCCTTTTCGCGATCCTTGCGTCATCGTCACTAATATAACTCCTTCCACCTCTTTATCTCCACAAGCACGTCTCGATCACAATGTTTCCACATTCAGATACATCCTCTCGTCTCTTGTTCCTGCGGATAACCCATCCTTTTTCAACAACATTTCTCCTGTCGTATTCATCCGCCTAAATAAATCTTCTCAATCTAATCCTTCCCAGACCCTCCTAAAAATTGTTTTCAAGCATTGCTCTCACGCGTCTTACGTCTTAAAATTGTCTTACGATTTTTTCTCTAAAATCGATTACTACCTTAGCCTGTTCGTCAATTCTCCAAAATCCATCATCCTACCCCTACAACGAATAATCAACACCGCCGTTCGAGTGCTTTTTCGTCTCCGTCGCTTTGACCACATATCCACATATCTTGCTTAACTATCCTTGTCCACCATCCACATCCGCATCAAACTCCGCCTTCTCGTAACTTTTCGTCTCATCGCTGTCGGCTCCCTATCGTTCATCAACCTTCCTTTCTTGGACGACACTCGCCCCCTCGCTATCGCTGCATTCCCGTCATACCCTTTTACTCCACGTTCTTAATTACGCCAACAGCTATGGTATCCGATCCTTCCTCGTCGTCGCCTCACTCGCCTGGAATCAACTTCCTCTCGACGTCCGCCGCGCTCCTTCCTTTATCACATTCAAACACCTCCTCCGTTCACATCTTCTCGACACATGATTTACATTTTTGTTTTGTTGTGGTCATGTAAGCGTGCGCTGGCACGCATTTGCCACGTTAAATAAATCTTTTTCTCTTAAGTTCATGAAATTTTGGTAAAATACTCCTTAAATTAGTATAGGCGACACTAATACCAGAAGCAGAGGGCAATTGAGTAGTAATGTTGGATGTGATATCAATGCATTCTAGATTCCCTTTTGTAAGAAGGAATCCCTCGAAGAACTCTCCGAACTCACCAACGCACGAATGGTCGCCGATGAACTACTCGAAAATTTCTTATCATTAGATCAGTCTCTCCATCGATCTTGTAAATGCTAGATTAGCACGAGCATTGTTAAGCAATAATCTTTCGTCAACCGAGAGATCTTTAAAATTTTTTGTCATTTTACCTTTCAAGATAACTGAAACCTCACTTTTATAAACCTACCGTTAGCCACGTTACCAACGCCACTCAGACATTCGAGAGATTATGTGTAGATTTCAAAAATCCGCTTGAATCTTTTACTCAAAACCGTTATCTACTTTGCGTTGTCGATGAATTTTCTCGTTTTCCTTTTGCGAATCCTTGTAGACTTTTCATCCCTGTAAGTAATTACTGCACTACGACAAATCATAAGTATTTTTGGTAGTCCTGGTAGAAAACACACGGATCAAGGATCATGTTTTCAATCTCGTGAGTTCCGTGATTTTCTATCATCTCAGGGCATAGCCTTTAGTAGAAGTACACCTTACAACCCGCGCGGTAACGGTCAAGCCGAAAGATATGTCGGATTAATTTGGAAGACGATACAGTTAGAAACTAAATCAAGAAATTTGTCTTTAAAAATTGGGAAACAGTTCTACCTAATGTATTATCATCTATGCGATCTTTGCTATGTACTAGCACTGGAGAAACGCCACACGAACGTATGTTCAATTATCCGCGAAACTCAAGAACTCGTTTGTTTTATCGCCGTGGCTTCATAACGATCAAGTGTATTTACTGAAAGACGATAGGGCACCTAAAACTGATTATACTTTCAGACCTGTTGAAGTACTACAATTAAATGGAAATTAGGGAAGTACGAAATATACCTCAAGGTAATGAGCATGACGTGTCTGTTAGAAAATTGGCTAAATACCCGTCTAATCCATCAATTGACGAAGACAAACTGCAGCCAAGTAGAATTAGAAAATTTGGCCCATGAAATCACCAACTTTTCGCCAATATGTTATAAAGATTTATTATCAAAAGATAAATATGAATTTTCCCAGGAATCAAAAGATAATAGTCATACTATGACACAAGACGACAACGAAAACTTCATTGAGCCTGCCACAATTCCAAAACAAGAAGAGAGGACCAGAAGAAGACCGGCCTATCTTGATGATTACTTTTGCTGCAGGGGCGAATGTTATGATATGAAATGATCAGATTGTACCTTTTGTATTACTTTATTTATAGATATTATTGAATCAAGCCGATCTAACGTTGCTTATTTATTACAATGGGTCATCTCAAATGAACCAGCGATCCTGACTCTCACTGAAACATGCCTTCATCGTGATATCTCCGATGGTTCGATTGCTATTATGGGATATAATTTATTGAGAGCTGATAGAGATTCTCGAAAGGGTGGAGGTGTTGCGCTCTATATTACGACATTCTTAAATATTATTTCCACTCGTAATTTTAAAAATGAACTGGGCACGTGTGAATTGTAGTCGAATATAATGTTCGATTATTTATAATTTGTTCAATTTTGGTTTTCACCGTAGCAATAACAAAAATATATCATTTTGATGAACTGTTTTAACTTAAAATTACTCTTTACTGTCGTCCAAAAGGTTTCCAAAAATGTCAATTATTAAAGCTCGAACTTCGCCTTCAATCATATTCGCTCAAATAAAGGTGCATCCATTGAACAAAAAAATTATGATAAAAATAATTTTTTTTAGATAAAAACATATTTTTTTTCTCAAATTTTTCAATTATGGGCAAATTGATTTATTTATATTATTTGAATAATCGTAGTCGAATATACCTATTATCAACATTTTAGCTCAAGTAAACTCTCATATGAAGAGAAATATAATGTTATATTTGAGAAGATATGTTCAATTTAGATTTTCACCATAGCAATAAAAAATAAACCATTTAGATGAAAAATTTTAAATTAAAATAAGCCTTTTATGTTGTCTAAAAGTTTTTCAAAATGACTTAAGCTATTTAGGCTCGAATTTGGCTTCCAAGCATATTTACCCAAATAATGATCCATCCATTCGTTATATTTTGCTCTTCCACCATAAAAATGTTTTAAGACACGCCATTGATACTGTATTTGTTATGTATGACATCCTATAAATTGGAAATAAGATATGTATTCCCAATACATCTTATTCCCAATTAAAATAAGGAAATCTTAATTCAATGGTGGAATAAGGGAAAATAGAATATGGAGATTGGAAAAGGAGAAGGAGGATTTCCCTTTTAATTTTTAAATTTTTTATTGAAACAATGTTTTTATCTCAAAAAACTTTTAATTTATATACTTTTTATGTAAAACATGTAAGCCAGACGCGAAAGAATGACGAATGCCGTTTCGTCATCACAATGACTCATCAGTGCCAGATCCCTCCCACTACTGGATGCAGAGGAGGACTGGCAGACGGCAATTAATGAATGAATCAATGTGAATGATGTACTAGAAAATTTTCTAGTAATATCATAGAGTACTAAATCAGTACTACAGCTTCACCAAAAATGATCATTAGCAAAAGCACTGGCAAAAGCCAGCGCAGGTCTCTTTAATATCGGCTAACTTTTATTTAAGGAGAGAGAGACCATTCCGCGTGAATTTCTTGTAAAACATGTAAGCCAGACGCGAAAGAATGACGAATGTCGTTTCATCACAATGAATCATCAATGCCAGATCCCTCCCACTACTGGATGCAGAGGAGGACTGGCAGACGGCAATCAATGAATGAATCAATGTGAATAATGTACTAGAAAATTGTCGAGTAACATCATAGAGTACTAAATCAGTACTACAGCTTCACCAAAAAGGATCATTAGCAAAAGCACTGGCAAAAGCCAGCGCAGGTCTCTTTAATATCGGCTAACTTTTATTTAAGGAGAGTGAGACCATTCCGCGTGAATTTCTTGTAAAACATGTAAGCCAGACGCGAAAGAATGACGAATGCCGTTTCGTCATCACAATGACTCATCAATGCCAGATCCCTCCCACTACTGGATGCAGAGGAGGACTGCATCCAGTAGTATCTTTATTTTTTATTTTTATCTTTATTTAAAAGATAAATTATTAATCTTTTTTTAAAAAATTAGAGATAAATAACATACAATTGAGAAAGATTGCTAAGTACAGTCGAAATATCAAATAAATGAAGTTTTTATTGTATTCTCGGGGATGGTTCGCAATAAAAAAGAAAATTATTGTTAATTTTAATTAATTAATTGTTTAAAGTAATTTTTTGAAAAACGTCGATTTAATTAAAAATTATAAATACATAAATATGGATGATAAATATGTATTAAATATATTATTAATATATACGAGTCTTTAAAGCATCTGACTTCAATGTGAAATCATAATCGTAAAGTAGACATTATGCTAAACTAAGACATCAGCAAGTGTGCAAGTCGGTGATTCTCAAGTCATTTTCACATCGTGAAATACACATGTGGAACGTTTGGGACGAGGTTTTAATAATTTCAAAGTCTAACAAAGTTGTCCGGTTACATATTAAAGCAACATTTATTTTGCTGCTGATTCTTTCTTTATTCAATTTTTTCTGCTTTATTTTTTTCTAATTTCAAAAACATATCCAGCATTAAGAGCTCACATTAGCTTCACTGTTGTATTCTCATTATAATATACTAAAATTTGCAAAGTACGAACAACTAATGTAATAGTGCATGTATTTAGCCGTACTGCTATGTTGTGTCGGTGAATATATATGCCGAAACCTGATAGAGGCCATACCACCACTTTACGCCATTAAACCTTAAAAACTAAAAACCTTACAAAATTAAATCTTATTAAACCTTACTCGTCATTTATTATTATTAATGTTTCCACAGCACATAAAAGCATGGCTTAATTGGCTGGTTCACTGCAGAAAAAAAGAAAATATAATAAAAGTATCACAAATACGGAAAAGCAGCTTTCCCCATGGCATCCTCCATCCGTAATTTCTTTTTGAATTCGTTGATATTGCTACTGCACACTGTTGACTCTCCAAGCCTATTCCACAGAGATACAACTCGCCGATCAAATTGGACAGCTCGTGATTTTCTTATCCTTTCACGTCGCAGGGTTAAACCATGGCCTCGGAGGATATTGGATGAGCGCAAATGAAGACAATCTCGAAGTGGATGATCCAAATCATTAAGAATTTGCCAGACCATACTCATATCGATGTACCGGCGGGTCCACGTGACAGTCTCAAGTCTAAGTGCTTTTAATCGATCAGGGTACGACAAAAATTTCAGTTGCGGTGCTAGCTTGGTAGCTCTATGAAGTACCCTCTCTGAACTAATATGTTCTTTTGAATTTTGGGGATACACACACGGCGCAGCATATAGAAGACGGCTCAACACATGAGCAAAGATTAGCGGACGTAGGGCAAATTGATTGAGTGCAATGAAAGTGCGTCGAAGTTGACCGATTATCCCCAACGCATTTGAACAAGCATGTTCAGTATGTGTGACGGTACTCAAATCACTGTTTATCCACACTCCCAAGTCCTTATATTTGTTCACTCGTTCTATATCACTGCTTTGAAAGCTATAATTAACTAAAGATTGAGCATTTCCGCCACGAACACGTAAATGTTTGCATTTTGATATATTTACAATCAACCTATTGAGCAGAGCCCAATTTTCGACTTCATCGATATCCCGTTGCAGTTTGACTATATCATTGGGTGAACGAATTGCCCGCCAGATTTTCAAATCGTCTGCATATAAAAGCATCCGAGAACCAATAAATTCCGGGATATCGTTGATGTAGACACTAAATAACAATGGACCCAATACTGAACCTTGAGGCACCCCAATATTACATGGCCGCGAAGAAGAGTAAAAATTATCTACATGCACACAATAACTACGATTGCTTAAAAACGATTCAATCCATCTAACAAGCAAGAATGGAATGCCACTTTTCTCTAGTTTATTTAGGAGGAGTCTATGGTCTACTCTGTCAAATGCCTTAGAGAAATCGAAGAATATGATGTCAGTAGCAATTGATACGGCTTTATTAGCTGACCAATCAAGATGGGCAGCGAGTAGATTAGTAACTGTCGAATAACCCTTACGGAAACCATGTTGCTCAGAAGCTATTACATTATTCTCACTATAAAACTTGACCATATAACCATGTATAATTCGCTCTAACATTCTACAACATAAGCAAGTAATACTTACTGGTCTATAATTGTCTACTGAAGATCTATCACCCTTTTTGAAGATGGGGTGAATGATCGATTGTTTCCACTCTTTTGGAAGATTCGTATCAATAATAGATTGTCGAAATATGTTACAAAGTGGTGTATATATTGAGTCTGCTATTCGACGAAGATATATCGAAGGTAACAAATCAGCACCTTTGGAGTTTGTCTCTTTAAGACGATGCAGTTCAGCTAAAACTTTCTCGGGAGTTATCAAATTAGCTATGTCTAAACTAGGATATGAAACACTAGCACCTCTTATCGTCTCACTGTTCTGGATAGGTTCAGAATACTCGTTTGTAGTCTCTTTGTACAAGTAAAAATGCCTTGAGAACATCTCAGCAAGGTCGTCTTCAATAACGCTATCAAAGCATTTTTTGTCCACAAAACGATAAAGTTCATGAATTTAAAAAAAATCAATAGATGCTTCATGTGTCGAAAAGTAAAAACTGAAACTTGATAACATAGCAGCTTCTCCTGATGACTTCTAATTCTTATTTTGATACATCGTATATTATTTATTAGTAAATTCAAATCAATTGACTTTTATTTTTAATGAAAAAAACAAGCGGAAAATTATTATGGATGGATAAAAAGGAATATACTTTGTATTCGAATAAGATCCTTGATAATCTAATTTGTTAACATATTAATATGTTAATATATTAATATGTTCCTCCAAATGACCGCCAATCTTTATTCTGATACATCGTCTGATATTTATTAGTCAATTCATAAAAAATTGATATTTATTTTAAATTTCAATTTTAAATTACTATATTAATTTAATCTTATAACAATTATTTATTATTTATTTTTATTTTTATTTATTCAGATATCTAATCTGATTCGTTATAAATTTACTTTTGCCTTTTTCTTGTGATTTGTCTTAGTATCACGTTCGGCCCAATACTCCCAAGATCAGAAAAAGTAGATGAAAATCAAAACCCTTAATCAGATTGATCCTTTCCGAGTATTTTGCTCTTTATCTGTTTTCATGATACACATGCACATCGAATTTTTGCTTGAATAAAACGAAACAAATGAGCTATAGACACAAATATCATAAAATGATTGCTCCATTGCCTACTAGTATTTTATAAACTGAGTTTTAGTCATCTATGTAATTGTATTTTTGAAGACAGCATAGTTCGATAGTTGGGCTGGTTATGCCATGTGTGTACATTTGCACATATATATATGTGATCATTGATCCACTTTATTTCATATACAATTGTGGGGTATGATGGCAATTCCGGCAATTTTTCAAAGAGTGACATATACTGAATTTTGCAAAATTTTTGGACAAACATCGACCACGTCTGTTTGAAGGGAAGCTACTTAAATAGTAAAATATAACATCAATTAAAACTACTTTTAATTTATATCGTAAAGATGACATATTTAAATTTACAAGAAACATATTTTTGCATGAGCATTCATACATACTCATATAATATAAAATATAATACATTAAATAATGAAATTTTAAAAATTGCCAAAATATGTAATGATATTGGCATTCTTCAAAATCATTTAAATAATTTATATATGCATATTTTAAACTAGATTACTATAAAAATATCATCAAACAGAGAGTAGTGAAATATATAAATCAACACAATAACATAAAGAATAAATTTAAACTCTTAAGTGGCAAATTTTTATGGATGGATAATAAATAATATACTTTGTATTAGAATAAGATACTAGATAGTTTTATCAGAGGAAATACATCATTAGCATGTATTTGGCCTCGCTGCTATGTTTGGTAAAGGAATTAGGGGCCGAAACCTGATAATATAGCAATTCCTCTCGATGACCCCTAATTTTTATTCTTATACATCGTATAGTCAATTTATAAAAATTGACTTTTATTTTAAATTACAAAAGTTATAACTTTTGTAAAATGTTAACTTTTTTTATAACTTTTATAAGTTATGTAAAATCTTATATAACAACTACATTTTTGCATGAGCATTCACGCATACCATATAATATAAAATATAATACATTAAATAATGAAATTTTAAGAATTGCAACAATATGTAATGATATTGGCTTTCTTCAAAATCATTTAAATAATTTAATAGATACATATTTTAAACTAGGTTACTATAAAAATAACATCAAGCAGAAAATAGTAAAATATATAAATCAACACAATAATATAAAGAATAAATTTAAACTCTTAAGTGGCAAATTTTTATGGATGGATAATAAATAATATACTTTGCATTAGAATAAGATACTATGTAATCAAATTTAATCAGAGGAAATACGTCCTTAGCATGTATTTGGCCCCGCTGCTGTGTTGGGTCGGGTAATAGGGGCCGAAACCTGATAGCATAGCAGTTCCTTCTGATGACCTCTAATTCTTATTCTGATACAACGTCTGTTATTTATTAGTCAATTTAGTTCCTCCCGATATTTATTATTTTTATGGGTGGATGATAAATAATATACTTTGTATTAGAATAAGATACTATATAATCAAATTAAATCAGAGGAAATACGTCCTTAGCATGTATTTGGCCCCGCTGCTTTGTTGGGTAGAGGAGGTAGGGGCTGAAACCTGATAGCATAGCAGTTCCTCCTGATGACCTCTAATTCTCATTCAGGTACAACGTCTCTTATTTATTAGTCAATTCATAAAAATGACGTTTATTTTAAATTTCAATTTTTTAAATTTCAAATTTCAACTTGATATAAATATAAATTGTTTTATTATTTAAATTAATTTAATTTTTTCAATTATTTACATTTTATTTAGTAACACATAATATAATTAATATAATATTTTTTTTGTAAAACATAAAATACGTAGATAATTTAATAGATAGATATTTTAAATAGGGTTACTATACAAATTTAATCGAACAGAAAATAGTAAAATATTTTAATCAACAGAATATTATTAAAATTAAATTTGAAATATTAAGTGAAATTTTTATGGATAATAAATAATATACTTTGTATTGGAATAAGATAATGGATCATCTAATTAACATTTTAATAAATTAATAAATTAATATTATAAAATATTAAAAATAACTTTTAATTTTTATGATAACCTGATAGCATAGCAGTTCTTCCTATGACTTCTAATTTGATGCATCGTCTGTTATTTATTAGTCTATTCATAAAAATGACTTTTAACAATTTAAAAATTTAAATTGTTAAAATTTAAATTTTAAAAATTTAAATTTTAGCAATTTAAAAATTTAACTATAAAATCTTAAATCAACAAATTTAATTGTATTTTTTAAATATATAAAAGACTAAATTTAATAAATTTAATTTTTAGTTAAATTAATAATAATATTATATGAATTAATATAAATAATATTATATGAATTAATAATATATATGAATTAATAATATTATAATAATATTTATGAATTAGAAATTATATGAATTATATGTAGCATTATTTTAATTTATAAATTGATTTCCATAGAATACAGGTATTTTACTACCCATACATCGACATTTAAACTCACAAAAATTGTGATGTTTCATTTTTGATCTGTTCGTTTTCAAATAAACACTTAACTGTCCTACTCGTTTTGCCTCAATTCCAATTTATCTACCTACATTAATGATCGCCGCTGATATAAGAAACCATTGAATCATTATGTAAGCTAAACATTAAGTAAATGTTAGTAATACATATTCGAAATTGGCCATCAGTCTAATTATAATTTCGAGGAAATCTTTATCGTTGTATGAATGTGTATATTTTTTATAATTAAATTTTATTTTTGTTCAGCAGCGTGGCGCAGTGGAAGCGTGCTGGGCTCATAACTCAGAGGTCGGTGGATCGAAACCACTCGCTGCTATTTTTATTTGTTTATAAAAATAGCCTTTATAATTATTATTGTGTATAATCAGTAATTATACCTTATTCTGTTTTAATCAGCAACTTTACCTCATTCTATTCCATATCGATTATTTAATTTTTAGTCCTTTATTAAATAAAAAATAAATCACATTGTGAAATAAATATTTGTAAGATTAAAAATAATAATAGTCATGTAGATTTATATCAAAACAGTAAAAAGCATAAAATTTCAAATTGCAGCTCTGTAAACTTTGATTCTTTTTGATAATTCATGTTTATTTCCGTTGAATGGGTACAAACCAAAAAACGTCATTATTTAGTGGTTTAAAAATCTCTCTATTTCAACAGTTGAATTTTTTCGAACTAAACTGAGCCATATAATAATAGTCGATTTAAATGAGTGAGTAATGATGAAGCTGTAATGATGTAAGCAAAATTAGCAGTGGACCTGATGATACAGCCAACATATGAAAAAATCGACCGAAACTAAATGCTCATAAATAAGCTCAATGCTAATTAGAAGTGTATACATTTTCGCACGTTCAGTGAACAGTAATTCGATACCAAAGTATATCTGATGTAGATACAACGTTTAATGATATACATGTACTCAAAACCGCAAATTTTCAATCAAACGTGTTCTTACGAGTGTATAATCAAAATCATCTAATAATGAATATTTTCAGAAGGTATAATTTTTTTTATAAAAATAGTGTTTTTCGTCGTAAAAGCTTTTTGAAATGAAAACTTATGACCAATGCTTATAATAGTGGCAAATCTGTTGAAAATAAGACGATAAAACTGTTATAGATTTGTTAATCCATGTTAAAATGAATTTTATATTGAATTTTATCTTGAATTTTATTTTATATTCTGGTAAATACGGCAAATATAAATTAATTTTTAATGGATGTCTTCATTTAGAAAAAGCGAGCAAAATAGGTGAATAAGACACCGCTGAAATTAGTGGTTAAAAATAATATGATTAAAAAATATATTTCTGGAAGAGTCAGGAAATATAAATTAATTTATTATTGAAATTAGTAACAAATAACATGCTTTTCCCGCTTATTCCTATTCTAATTGAAGTAATCGGAAAGACTAAACAGCGTAAACTGACTCTATATTGTTTAGACTTTTGAGTCTCATCAGTAGGAGACTGACTTTTATGCTGTTTGAGTCTTCTCGGTTCATTCAATCAGAATTAAGTGTCAATAATCCAGTGTGCAAAAACATTAATAAGAATCAAATCAGCTAACTGAGTCTACGTATTTAATATAATTATAAAATAAACAAAACATAATAATGCTAAATCAAAATTTAATAATTAAATAATAAAATTAATAATTGTTTTTAGATTTTCTATAATTTAAATCAAGTTAAAATAAAAAATTGAAATTTAAAAAGTCATTTTTATGAATTGACTAATAAATAACAGACGTTGTATCAGAATAAGGATTATTCTGATAATGGGTTTGCTTTGTCAAAAAGTTAATTTAGCTTCCCATTTACAGCTATATTCTACGGTCAATAGTTTTCCTTACTACGGCTATTTTTCTAGATGGAATTAGCTGAAGTAACACCAGGTGAAAACGGTCACTGTTTTTAGTGCATTGAGTTTCGATTGTTGTTCGTCACTGGCTTCCATTCTGTGATATTCAGCTGGCATATCTATGAACTTAATAGTAGCATTGCAGTGCGGCGAAAGCTTTGGGTTTCCATTGCAAGGCGATGTTATAGATTTCATCTATCGATAGATTCGAATTAGTCAAATTAGCTTACTGAGTCTACGTATTAATATAATTATAAAATAAACAAAACATAATAATGCTAAATCAAAATTTAATAATTAAATAATAAAATCAATAATTGTTTTTAGATTTTCTATAATTTAAATCAAGTAAAAAAAATAAAATAAACGTCATTTTTATGAATTGACTAATAAATAAGAGACGTTGTACCAGAATGAGAATTAGAGGTCATCAGGAGGAACTGCTATGCTATCAGGTTTCAGCCCCTACCTCCTCTACCCAAAATAGCAGCGTGGCCAAATACATGCTAATGATGTATTTCCTCTGATAAAACTATCTAGTATCTTATTCTAATACAAAGTATATTATTTATTATTCATCCATAAAAATTTGCCGCTTAAGAGTTTAAATTTATTCTTTATATTATTGTGTTGATTTGTATATTTTACTATTTTCTGCTCGATGTTATTTTTATAGTAACCTAGTTTAAAATATGAATCTATTAAATTATTTAAATGATTTTAAAGAAAGCTAATATCATTATATATTGTTGCAATTCTTAAAATTTCATTATTTAATGAATTATATTTTATATTATATGGTATGCATGAATGCTCATGCGAAAATGTTTCTTGTAAATTTAGATATGCTATCTATTATACGCTACAATTTAAAAAAAGGCAATTTTTATGAATTGACTAATAAATAACAGACGTTGTATCAGAATAAGAATTAGAGGTCATCAGAAGGAACTGCTATGCTATCAGGTTTCGGCCCCTATTACCCGACCCAACACAGCAGCGGGGCCAAATACATGCTAAGGACGTATTTCCTCTGATTAAATTTGATTACATAGTATCTTATTCTAATACAAAATATATTATTTATTATCAAGCCATAAAAATTTGCCACTTAAGAGTTTAAATTTATTCTTTATATTATTGTGTTGATTTATATATTTTACTATTTTCTGCTTAATGTTATTTTTATAGTAACTTAGTTTAAAATATGTATCTATTAAATTATTTAAATGATTTTGAAGAAAGCCAATATCATTACATATTGTTGCAATTCTTAAAATTTCATTATTTAATGTATTATATTTTTTATTATATGGTATGCATGAATGCTCATGTGAAAATATTTTTCTTGTAAATTTAGATATGCTATCTTTACGATATAAATTAAAAGTAGTTTTAATGGCTAATTGAAATATGACGCATGTTTTTTAATTACAATGTTATGACTCTTAAGGAGGCGGTTTACTGTGCAATATTTCGGCTAGCGATGATGCATTTGGATATTGTTATCCAAAAATGGTGATAAAAATGCCTAAAACATAAAAGTTAACAATATAACGTCGCATTTGTACCTTCACATTGAAACACTGTGATTTGAAGACATTTTAGTTCGCGATCAATTAGTTTATATGAAAACTCAGAAATTCAGAATAAATATCGTTTGTTTTTTATAAGTAGTCTGATGATCCTATAATATGGCTTCATCTTCTTTGTCAGGTCATTTCTTGTAGTGTCATTTGCTTATTGCAAGAAAATAGCATATATATTTCCATTAATCTCTCTTTAGATATTGCTGTCTAAAATAAAATGAAAATTTAAATTGATTTAGAAATGAGAATTGCTAATCTCTTTAATGAAACCATCCAAAAGCAACGATTGAGTAAGTGAAGTTTATTATTCTGAGGATATCTTGAGAAAATGCTAAAACTGTACCTATTATTACAACTTATTCGACTGATCTGGCCAACTTGTCAACAATTACAGCTAACTCTTGTAGACATTTGAAAATATAACAATTGCAATATGCAGGGTATTGCGAAGTTGTAATTTAGGTGCAGATCTTTTTTGTGCACATTTATTTTCGTTTATCTCTTAAAATAAGCTAGTGATTGTTTTTCCGCCTGTGGCAAAACTGCTAGCTAAAACGAGACATCTCATAAATAGTTTTGATATTTGTTAAAATATACGCTCATAAAGTCATTATAAAATCATTATTTTGTGAATATGTGTGTGCATTCCTTGCTTACATTGCTCTAACCTTTGGACGTGAAGATATCCGTACAAAATGAACATTTTAAAAATTTAAGCAAGCAAAGCTATACTATCAAGATGATATAAGAACCTAAACGTTGATTTATAATTTGTCAAATTTAATTCTGGACGTTAAGTCGAAAGATAGATGTTTTATTTTAATTTTGCAACACCCAAAAATTGATTAATCAAATAGAACAGTAGAACATACGAGTTTAAGCTAGAACAAAAGCGTTCAATTAAGAATAATTGCATTTTCGTGCTGTTTAGAAATCGAAACAAGCAACAAATTTCAAGTCAATGCTAGTCTATGTGGCTAAACATAAGACAGCACAGAATTTTCGAAAACTCAGATGGACATTAATAATTTTCTACTTTGGAATATTGAGAGTTAAAAGGTATTTATATTTACTCTGCATAACATTTGGCATACTACGATATTCCTTTAATACTAAAGATATACTGAATGAAAGTAATTACTATTAATTAAAATCAATTAACTGAATTTATGAATTTATCTATCGTAGCAATTTTATTCTTTTTACAATTAGGTTCTAAAGATATTTTCAAATGATTCACAGCATTATTACTTACATTCCTTAGAGAAAGTAGAGAAAGGTTAATATTAATAGAATGGATAAACACTAAAAAACTTATTTCTAACTGATGTTTAATTTTAAATAAATTTAAAATTAATTTTATAATAACTATGTTCATATTTATTATTTATGTCTATTTTTAATTTTAAATTTATAAATATTTATCAGTTTATTTATGAATATTTTAAATTCAAATTTATGAAAATCTTAATAAATATTTAATAAATATCTACATACATACATAAATAATGCAAAAGATAATCGAGTTTATCAATCACAGTTTTATCATAAATTAGATGTTGTGTATTTATCTCACTTAATCAAGTTAAGGTTCCTATATATATAGAAGCGTAGTCATAATGATCCTCACATACAATCCGATTTTTATGTCCTATTAATACTCGTTATACCGAATTCGCATGATTTACATCAAAGCGGTTCCATCTGATTCATGTCTTTCATCATACTGCATTACTTAATTGATCAAATGTACTTAAGGATATTATTGCAGCACCTAACACTCTTGACTAATGGATACTTCCACAGTTATATAACCTCACTCACTTCTGTATTTAGCTTTCAGAATATACAAACATAAATATTTCATATGTTTATTCCATATTTTATTAAAACTATTTTAGAAGTACTGTTTTGAAAATTAGTCTTAAAATTAATTAAATTGTATTCATTAAATAAATAATTATTTACTAAATAATAATTTAATAATTAAATTGTATTACTTGTAATTATTATTCGCGGTTAATTATGGCGGTAATTCAGCGTTTTCCAAACTGAGATTCGCAACCCCAGTGGAGGCGCAGGTGATTGGCAGTAGGCGCCAAACATTTTAAGAAAAATATCATATTTTAATATCTACATTAAATAAAACTTTGTGACAGATCAAACTCATTTATTAAAGTCGTCTTCTTCATTGTAGTTACTGCAATGAAGAAGACGACTTTGAACTGAAAATAATCTAAAAAGAAAAACTTATTTTGTTATCGTGTAACGGAAATTCGAAAACGAACTTCGAACTGAAAACGAACTTTGAACTAAAACGGAAGTTCGACTAAATGTCCCTACTATTTAAAAGTAGGGACATCTATATTTAGACAAGTAAAAGGTGTTCCAATGGGTGGTAATAGTAGCCCAATTATAGCTGACTTGTTTTTAAGCTTTATAGAATATGAATTTGTTCATAACTGTGTAAAAACTAAATCTAAACAATATAAATATATGAAATATATGTTTCGATACATTGATGATATATGTGTATTTAATTCTAATAATTTTTATTCAATTAGTGAGCACATTTATCCAGAAAGCCTTATTCTTAACAAAACCAATATTAATGATAAAGAAGGTGTATATCTAGATATGAACATTAAATTAACATTAACTAAAACTACTATTAATTTATATCGTAAAGATGACATATTTAAATTTACAAGAAACATATTTTTGCATGAGCATTCATGCATACCATATAATATAAAATATAATACATTAAATAATGAAATTTTAAGAATTGCAACAATATGTAATGATATTGGCTTTCTTCAAAATCATTTAAATAATTTAATAGATACATATTTTAAACTAGGTTACTATAAAAATAACATTAAGCAGAAAATAGTAAAATATATAAATCAACACAATAATATAAAGAATAAATTTAAACTCTTAAGTGGCAAATTTTTATGGATTGATAATAAATAATATACTTTGCACTAGAATAAGATACTAGATAGTTATTTCAGAGGAAATACATCATTAGCATGTATTTGGCCCCGCTGCTATGTTGGGTAGAGGAGTTAGGGGCCGAAACCTGATAGCATAGCAGTTCCTCCTGATGACCTCTAATTCTTATTCTGATACAACGTCTGTTATTTATTAGTCAATTCATAAAAATGACGTTTATTTTAAATTTTATATTTTATTTTTTATTTTTATTTTTTAACTTGATTTAAATTATAGAAAATCTAAAAACAATTATTAATTTTATTATTTAATTATTAAATTTTGATTTAGCATTATTATGTTTTGTTTATTTTATAATTATATAACAATACGTAGACTCAGTTAGCTGATTTAATGATTCACATTTGGATTAATATTAGTGAAGAGTATAAATTATTGCATTTCAAAGCAATGCAAGTGCTTTTACCATTCGTGACAACGTATTTATGCGAAACGAACTTTTTCAGCAACACTGCCATTTAAAATAAATATCGGGCCAGATTGATAGTTGAAAAGAAGCTACGACTGGTAATTTCCACACGGCCCCAAAGATTAAATAACATCATTCGCATTAAACTTTGATTCGCTTATATGTAGGTACAGTTCTGTTAATTGTATGCAATAATTTTTTTTTAGAAATTATGTTATCATTATTTAAAACCAGTCGAAATATAATATACGTATCTTACGTAAAGTATTTCTAATAAAATGTAGGGAGGTGCGAATAAAAATTATTATATTTAGGGAAGCGTGATAGCATAAAGTTTGGAAACCGCTGCGTTAATCTAATGTGCTTTAAATCACAGAGTTTTATCGATGAGCAAATTTTCCCATATCACCAAACATTTTTTTTCACCCAAGCATATTTAATAATTCAATTGAATTATTAAATATCAGAATCCGTGATAATATCAATATTTTATAAAAACGTCTAAACACACGTAATCTAAAAATGAATAATTGGAAGACTAAATCGCACAAGAAAAATTACGAATTGAATCAAGTGAGGAATACGATTTTTATTGTTAAAAATACATCATAACTTAATTGTATATTAATAATTTAAATAATATAACATCACTATATGTTTAACTGCATACGTTGCGATATAAATATTGTGACGAATACATGCTTTAAGTGATAAAATTACATTAAGTGATGAATGTGAGTTAGGTCTCGCCTATTTGTGTCTATTCACTAAATCACATTGAAGAAATAGTTTCACAACATCATATTTTGCTATTTAAGGCATTGATTTTTAAAAATGAAAGGGCATTTTCGATTACACTAGTAATGGCAATACTATTATACAATGTGTAAGATAAAAATGTCGCATTGATGTTTAAGTTAGAATTAAAAATATGGTTTTAAGTCTTCAACATGTGACAGTTTTAAAATAATTATGTAACAATAACGAAAAACATCTTTGTCTGTTCAGATAGCGTGTAATCAGAATACACGCATAAAACGCTTCTTTATATTTTATAAAAATTATGATTTATTTAAATCTGGTTGTTTTTATTTAACTAATGATTCATTCTTTATTTTCTGCTTTTTTTACACTTGATATGTCCGCAGACACATTTATCATTAGTATTAATAATTATTCAATTCAGCGACAACGATCTTAAACGTGGGTGAATGTTACAATAGCGTCTGGGTAAAACATTTCTAAGAACAATTACTTTCTGTATCATTTTTAAATTGTATTGAAAATAGTGGCTTTAATAACGATTATAATAATCTGATTGTGAACTTTAATTTGAATACTCTTTGACTTAATATAACTGATGAGTAAATTTCTGATGAAATAAATGACTAAGGGTATTTTGGTAAAACAAAGTTATAATTAAATACGTTTTTAAGACTTAAAAACAGTAAATTACATAGTTAATAGGTAATTAGATAAATTGTAAACTATTTTATTAAAAAATAATATAAATTATTATTCTGTAATATGAAATAATATGAAATATTATGAAATATTTATTTTAATATCTTATAATTTATTTGTAATAAATTATCTATAAATAATTATTAATTTTTAAATAGATAATAAAATATAAAATATAATATAAACATGAATTTATAATAAATAATATAAAAAATATAATATTTATAAAAATAAATCAATATTTATATGATGAAGTCGAAATATAGTATTTCTAAAAATTTCCAATAATTGTTTAATTAAGAATAACTTTAAGAAAATAATTTTTATCTTACAATATGTGATCTACTACAATTAAATAATCAAGGGTTAAAACAAATGTAAGTTAAACAAATTGAAATTATCAAACATAGATTGTGACACATTCTTGGATTTCAATAAATTGACGCATTTAATCACACTATACAATTTATTATTTACGCTCTCAAAAATCAGATAAATTTAATTCACATGGTAAGTTAAGCATTTTTTATTATAAGTTACTGAATTAAGTTTTGATAATAATACAATAACTAAAGGATATTCCGTGTGATTTTGAATATTGTGCAATAAATAAGTTTCTATTTTCACATATATAAATAAATATAAATAAATATTTAATAAATAAATATTTAATATTTATAAAAATAAATATTTGTATAATATGATATATAATATAATAAATTTAAATGGAACAAAAATATAACATATATACAAGATATTCGTATTATTTTGTAAATTTAGCAATAAATAAGTTTCTGAAAATCTTCCCTTTTAAAAGGTACATTTTACCAGAAAAAACTCTAAATATCAAATTCAGCAATAGCTACTTTATTATGTTATTTTAAAGATATGAATTTGAACAGAATAAATCAGGTTGGTATACATAAAATATTTATCTTTATGCATTACAAAGCAATTTCACATCGCTATATTCTATACTACGTATCATAAAAGTCATTTTTTATAGACATTTTAAATAGTTTCATTATCAAATATTAAAATTAATTTTATGTTGAAAATCACAATTGTATTGAAGTACAAATTTAATTT
This sequence comes from Pomphorhynchus laevis, assembly GCA_012934845.2. NCBI lineage: Eukaryota > Metazoa > Acanthocephala > Palaeacanthocephala > Echinorhynchida > Pomphorhynchidae > Pomphorhynchus > Pomphorhynchus laevis. Next base: position 198,434 of record WNNJ02001468.1, on the reverse strand, counting down.
GTCAACATTTGGATGGTAGTCGGGTCGTGTAGGTAGTCTCCTCGACGCTAAATCACGATTGTAATGCATTAAGTTATAGAGCAGAGTTTAAATTTAGATGCTTATGGCCGTTGCTTGGCAATTTTTGAAATTTGCTCTCTAACAAGTACTGAGGTTTACTTCGTGAATCTTTCCAGAAAGCTCAAACTGAAACAATCCACTTAAAAGACAAGCATATTTTCGAATACCTTTAATAGTTTATGAATAGCTTTTAATTAGGCATTAGATCTAGATTTCCACTGGATGTTTGCAAAAGCATTCTGGCTAATAATAAAGAACCTCAAATGACACATCACAATCTATATATTCGTTTAGATATCCTATTTAGTTTAAAAGAATAGATGAAAATATGTTTATTGAAGGAAATTTAAATTAGTATACAGTCATATATTTCAAGCAAGCTATCAACTTGGTGTTGATTATTCATGTACCCATGTTCATCCAAATGAGAGAAGGTTAACTTTTTAAAGCTGCGCAGAATTTGCTAGATACTTGTAAATTGTGCTCATTTCTATTACCACGAAAATTTGAGGAAATGGTAGAATTGAGTGCTGATCCATACTTTTGTTGGCTATTTATAAATATTTTACAAAATATAATTTTCCCATATTTCGCCAATTTTCATTTTAATTGCCTGTAATTTTATGGTAGCTGATTTTCTTTTTATTTGTATAGTAATATGTGATAACATTTAATATAAATGAGAATCAGACGACAATAAACAGAGCATGCGGAAATAGTGAGATGCTATAAAATGTAAATTTATTGGTAAAATTTGTTGCAAAAGTTATAAATACTAAACCAAAACGAGTTCTTTATATTTTGTAAACGTGGATGAAAGTCAAGTTTTGTATTATTAATATGTACTATAAAATTTCTATTTTAATATGTTAGATAATAGACAACTGTTGAGCTGGATATCTTTAAAGTATAAGTTTGCTTAAAGCAAAACGTGTCAATAAATTACAGTTTACTTTAAAAAGTAGATGACAAATTATATTATTTTATTGTAATTATATTTATTAATTTAATATTTTTTATGAATTTATTAATAATTTTAATAATTATTAATTTAATTTGAATATAATTTTAATATATTTAATTTGAATATAAATTTAATTTAATTTAATTATAATTTAATTTTAATAATTAAATTTAATAATTTTTTATGCTATAATTTTTTATGTTGATTATTTTTTCAGATAATTCTTAAATCATTTATTTAATATTCATGTTCTAGTTACGTCGTTAGGTTTTGCTGTTTTCAACTTACAAATTTATTTCTATCAATTTATTATAAAATTCCTGCAAGTAAAACCATATTTATTCAGTTATTTTAATTAATAAAAGGCACGAAATATGTTACATCAAATTTCTGTAATTATGTCGTCTGGGCAACGTTTTGTTTAATTTTATTGACATAAAACAATTGCTGTTATGATGGGAATGTTAGACAAATTTTTTCGGTCTGAATATATTTTCATTTACTCCTGCAGTGCACATATTTTTTAGCATTAATATTTCTTAAATGGTGGAATAGTATATTATTTGTATTGATTTTTAGAATGTTGAGCGAAGCATTGTATTGATTTTTAGAATGTTGAACGAAGCAAATTTTTTTAAATACTTTGAATTCGTTGATGCAACACACTAACTTAACCTTTATGTTTTAAATGGGTCAAATTATTGGAATTATAATTTGATCATATTAATTATAATCGATTATTTCAATAAAAAAATAAGCAACTTTCAAGATATTATTCCACAATTTAATCTAAAAAAAATAAAATTTTTAATTTAAAACAAAAGTACCTGCAATCCATATGAAGGATTTACATTTTTAATATTTTCATGTTGTGACAGAATAGATAGAAACTGTTAAAATAATGCTTATCAGAAGTATTTGTCAAATTCGAATTTATGTTCTTAATTGACATTATGTTTTTGATTTTTCGATATGTAAACTAATAACATCTTCAGTATATCGTTATACCTGTAGTTTATTGCTACCAACACGAAAAATCAAAAACCCTATTGTCTTACTTATTGTGCTTATAATAATGTTAAGATATATTATTACAAATTTATAAATTATTTATTAATATATAATAACTGACCCTGACTCTATCACTTTAACTAATCTTTTTTCTGATTTTAACTATAAATTACTTTCAACAAGCCCAACTCATATTCTCGGCGGTGCTCTCGACATCATTGCTGTTCCTAACTGCTTCAATGACTATACCTCCTTGTCAATTACTGATCCCGGTTTGTCCGATCATTTCCTTGTCACTCTTACTCTTACTCGTCCCCATCCTCCGTCTCCGCCTCCACCAATATCCACACCAAGTCGACCCTGGAAACTTCTCGATATCCCTATTCTCTGCACAGCCTTACTCAATTCTTCACTTTTTTCACTTCCTCTTAACTATCTCTCTCCCGATGATCTCTGCATTCTGTTTGATTCTGAACTTATGTCTATTATCAATAACCTTCTGCCTAGTCGACTTCGACGTGCTCAGGGCTTGCGTCATGCTCCCTGGTTCGATTCTGACTGTAGTCTTTCTAAGCATCGACTCCGTCACTCTTTTCGTATGTATAATCGCTTTCTTAAACGTTATCCCAACTCACTCCCTCCAAATCTCTGTGATTCCTACTTTTCTCTACGCCATTCACATCTCATTCTTATACGTACTAAACGTACTCTCTTGTGGCGAAATCAACTCGAGTCCTCTTCCAACTCTAAATCTCATTGGAAAATCTTAAACTCAATTCTTTCACGATCATATACCCCTTGTAATATAAATCCTGATGAATTGTCTTCTTATCTACAAAGATACTCCGCAACCTCCGTCAAGTTCGTAGATTGATCGATTTCCCTTCTTGTATGACTCTCATATCTTCTCTTCTTTTCTCAAGACTTGATTACTGTCTTAGTCTATTTTCCAACTCACCTAAATCCACTCTTCTTCCTTTACAACGCATCATCAACGCTGCCGTCCGAATTCTCCTCCGTCTTCGTCGTTTTGATCATACATCCCACTATCTTGTTTCTCTTGATTGGCCTACCATTTATTGTCGTGTTCAAATTCGTCTTCTTATCATTGCTTTTCGCCTTATAACTTCTCATTTCCCTTCATTTCTCAACCTTCCTTTTCTCGACAATTCTCGTACTGTGTATTGTGCTCTGCGTTCCCGCAATTCACTTCTTTTACATGTCCCAATCTACTCTACCTCTTTTGGCTTCCGCTCCTTCGTTGTGGCTGCTCCTCTCTTGTGGAATCAACTGCCTATTCATATCCGCCAATCAACATCTATGCCGTGCTTCAAACGCCAAATCCAATTCCATTTCAACAATTAACTAATTACCTGTGACTTTGATGTTCTTTTTTTGTTTGTTAGTGGTCATGTAAGCGTGCATTTTGCACGTATTTGCCACGTTAAATAAATTATTGTATTATTATTATTATAATTTAATTAATTTTAATCGGTGTTTGGTTTTTAAAATATTTGCCTTTTAGAATGATTTGTGTAATATCCAAAGAGAGTGAAAATTTATTAAAAGAATTATATTTGTCATAATAATTAAGAGAATAATTAAAAGAATAACTAAGAAAATAATTATATTATTCTTTTAATAATATATAACATTTATATATTATAATTACAATATATAGATGTAATTTTTAGCTTTAATTTGTTAAATTTTAATATTAATTATATACATTATAGTGATCTTCAATTAACATGTAACAATTAAATTATTAAATAAAATATAAAATTAAATGCTGGACTTTTTTTATATTAACAACGCAGTTTTATTTGTTTTATATATAAAAAATTCTATTTAATTTTGAAAAAGCATTGCATATTAATGATCTAAATATTGTCAAATGGAAATATGTAAAAACATTCATTAAACGTTTTAAATGTAAAAATAAGTAAATAATTGTACTTATTATACTTATTTATAATTATCATAATTAATTAGTTATAATAATTAATTAAATAATCTATTATCTAATGTTTTTTAATGAAACAAAGTTTTGAAAGTTAAAATCATTAATTTTATTGAGATTTCTTTAAGGTATTTTTCATCCTGGCTGAACGTTGTCTCACATTCACCATGCCCTCGCTTTAACTATTGCATATAAATTCGCCTTCTTAATTTGGAAATATAGGAAGGATATTTCTTTGAAACCAATTGAGATTTGAGTAGAAATGTATGTTAAATATTAAGTAAAGAAAAGATGAAAGAAAGAATAATTATAAAGATAAAATATTGTGAATAAAATCATATTCTTTATGGTTCAATCTCGCAAATATTACTAATTTCACATAACTGTATTAGGTACAACATCGTATTATATTTTACACTCAGCATTTTATAATATACATTGAAAATGAAAAAAAAATGATTTTCATTCGACGTTCATGGTGTCTTGTTAAATTAACCTGATCATATATACCAATGAATTTTTGTTTTAAATTCGAAATAATACTAGGGTTTTATTCGTACTATCGGAAAAATCTTTATGTAAAGCTTAACTATTCACAAGTCAGATATGTTTTGATTGTGAGATGGATGACAGACTAATGATGTACCGATCACAAAAATGTCATTTTTCAATATTCAGCATAATAGTCAAACTATATTTCATAAACATATGAGACCAATAGAACGTGATAGTAAAAACTAAATTATTTTTAGAACATTTTATTGAAGAAAATATAGTCAGCATTAAATAAAATTATAAGAGATAGGATTTTTGGATTAAAACGCGCAAATCCATGTACCCGTTAGGATTGAATGATGTGGTAGAATGAAATGACAGAAGTAGTATAGTAAATAATAAACAACCATATTATAATAATCCGGTTAAACGCAAGACAAGAAGTCATGGCGATAAAAGGAATAAGATAAATAAACTTATAAATATTAAAAAAGATAAATATTTTTATGAACAATTGGAAATATTAAAGCAACTTTAAAGAGATAATAAGCTAATAGATTTTTATGTAAATATAAGAAGTTTTTCTAAAGATATCATTCGTTTAATAAATAAAGATTAATTAACGATTATGATATGTCAAGTTGTATAATAGACAGCTATTGTAATACAAAATACTATAATCGAATAATAAATGTTAATAACAACAAATATATATGAGCATACATATTTAAAGAATGTAAAGCATTTATATTTAAAGAATGTTAAGCATTTATTAATACTTTACATAAATCCTTTTATACCTTTTATATGAAATATATGTTTCGATATATTGATAATATTTGTGTATTTAACTCTAATAATTTTTATTCAATAAGCGAACAATTTATCCAGGTAGCCTCATTCTTAATAAAACCATTATTGATGAATATTAATAAAAATAATATTGATGATAAAGAAGGCATTTATCTAGACTTAAACATTGAATCAACATCAATAAAAACGACTATTAACTTTAATAGTCGTAATAATTTTGACAAATCGAAATTATTTAAAATTAATGACATCTTCATACAAGTGTACAAATGAAGGTAATAGTAGCCCAATTGTAGCTGACTTATTTTTAAGCTTTATAGAATATGAATTTGTTCATAACTGTTTAAAAAATAAATCTAAATTATATAAAGATATGAAATATATGTTTCGATATATTGATGATATATGTGTATTTAATTCTAATAATTTTTATTCAATTAGTGAACAAATTTATCCAGGTAGCCTCATTCTTAATAAAACTAATAGTGATGATAAAGATGGTATTGATAAAGAAGGTGTATACCTAGATATGAACATTAAATTAACATTATCTAAAACTAATATTAATTTATATCGTAAAGATGACATATTTAAATTTACAAGAAACTTGTTTTTTGCATGAGCATTCATGCATACCATATAATATAAAATACAATACATTAAATAATGAAATTTTAAGAATTGCAACAATATGTAATGATATTGGCTTTCTTCAAAATCACTTAAATAATTTAATAGATGCATGTTTTTAACTAGGTTACTATAAAAATAAAATTAAACAGAAAATCGTAAAATAAATAAATCACAAAATATTATTAAATTAAATTTACACTTTTTATAGATGAAGAGTAAATTATATAGTCTGTATTAGGATAATATGCACTATTTTATATGGAAAATACGTTAATGCTATTTATTTGCCCTCGCTGTTATGTTGGAAGAGGAATAGGTGCCGAAACTTGATAGAACTGAATTTCCTCATGATGAATTCTATTCCTTATACAAAAAATAGAGCTCATATCTATAATAATATATCTTTAATAATATATCTATAATAATATACATCGTATATATTTTTATAGATAATAAAAATATAGCTAGGGCTCGAGCCCTAGCTAGGCTCTAGCTAGGGCTACCGAGCGCGTTCCCGGGTTGCGGATAGGGGAAGAGCCTTCAGATATGGAGGTTAGCTACGACATAAGCAAACAACTGTTTGACGAATAAGTAGTCGCGGACAATTAGTGGATGTGCTATGACGGTGGCGGATTCAGAGTTGGCACTCTTGATTCCTAAAAATACCATCAACCAAATACGGGCTAGCATATTAACATGGCGAGATTGTCCCGCCATTAAATAAGGACTTGCCCCCTTGAGTGTGGCGAACTCATGTGGTATCCCAGCCTACAACAAACACCAATGAAAGTAAACACGAAGAAACTACATATGCAAAAAATGCAAACAACTCCCGATCAAACTAATTTTGTGAGTCCGACTAGTCATGCGATCCCTGAGTGCCTGACCAGGGAGGAAAACCATCTTCCAAAATCACCCTTACGAAACAAAAAGTTGAAGATTGCGACTATAAATGTAAGAACACTATTACAACCCGCTCAAACGATCTTATTGGCCAGAACTCTAGATATCCGTAACATTGACATATGCTGTGCAACTGAGTGCCGGATTCCAGATGCTGGGTCGTCAACGTCGGTGTCCCTGACAGCTCACGATACTATACAATGCTCTTTTCTGGACCCACGGATGGTTCCGGTCAACGTGGTGTAGCCATTCTGATTCGGCCATCTATTATGCCCTACTTGATTGACTGGAGTCCAGTTAGCGACAGATTAGCTTCTGTACGACTGAGAGGCAAAAATTCATACTGGACTGTCATCTGTGCATATGGCCCAACAAATGCTACGATTCCTGTAAAAATTGATGAATTTTATCAGAAACTTGATGAAGTTCTACTGACAATTCCCTCACGTGATTTTCTTGTGGTCGCCGGCGACTTCAATGCTCAACTTAGGTCAGGTGAATTGACCGCACCCTTTGTTGGAAAACATGGAATTGGCAAAATGTGTGCAAACGGTAACAAACTGCTTGATTTGATGTGCATGCATCGTTTGATAGCTATGAACACTTGCTTCCAGCTCCGGAAACGGCATCTAATAACATGAACATATCCTAACGGCGATGACCGCAATCAAATTGACTTTATTCTGGTTTGTCTACGGTGTAGAAAAGCCATCACAAACTGCCGTTCGTATTGAGGAATTGATGTATTGACATACCACTCGCTAGTAATAATGGATATTGAAGCAACATTCAAACCCAAGTCACAAAGGTCAAAGTTAATACAACCAAAGTACGGCTACTAGAAAAAGACTACATACGTAGTAGATTCATTGACAGTGTATTACGCAAGCTTGAGTTTAAGTTTTTACCAGTATCGGATGGAAATGAAGATGTTTGTCAGATTGGTGAACGATGGTCAACACTCAAGAACGCACTATATTCTTCGGCTCATGATATTCTTTTTTATCGCAAAAGTCGTAGGAACGATTGGATAAGTGCAACATCTATAATGATCTCCGAACAAAGAAAGTTAAGCATGGCTGCAGGAAATAACGTAGAGACGACCACTCTTACTCGCAAATTACGCGCCAGTATACGTCATGATAAAGAGGAATACTGGACAAAACTTTCAAACCAAGTCCAAAAGGCAGCTAACAATGGTAATGCGCGTAAGTTCTTTGGTCTCATAAGAAGATACTACACACCTACATAGCAGAGAGGAGTCACAAGGTTGTGGAATATCGATATGTCACATAAAATATTCGAAAAGCCTGCACGGTTAGAAAGCTAAAGAGCTCATTTTACAAATCTCTACAAGAGGACAGACACTTCAACAAACTCATGTAGTAATGACAAATCCTGGAGTCGCCAAGTATGTACTATGCATACAGAAGTGTTAGAAATCGACGGCAACCCCCATCAAGTATTGAGGTCAGTCAAATAATTAATACACTGAAATGCGGAAAATCTGTGGGACATGATCAAATACATCCAGAATTTCTCAAATATGGTGGTCCTAAAGTTGTCAAATATTTGACCGATTTGTTCCAATGTATCTGGAATCACAATCAGGTTCCCATGGACTGGCAAACTTCAGTTATAATTCCAATACTGAAGAAGGGGGATGCTTCATTATGCTCGAATTATCGACCCATATCTCTCCTACCTGTAGTATATAAAATCATGGAAGGCATAATTCTGAACAGAATTAGGCCGTTACGGCAAATTCAAACAAGAGAAAATCAAGCTGGATTTAGACCAAATCGAGGATGCATTGATCATATATTCACCCTTCGCATTCTGATGGATGTCCGTCAAGAGCATCAACAACCGGTAATATTACTATTTTTGGATTTCGAGTCGGCGTTTGACCAAGTTAATCGACTATTCATCTGGAAGCTCCTCCATACCTTAGGCATTCCTAAACACCTGTGTGAACTTATCGGTGCAATGTATGAAAATACTGTGTCAGTCGTGCGCGAATACGGTTGTACTGGAATTCCGTTTCCTGTCAGTACAGGTGTTCGACAGGGGGAGTACTATCACCAGAACTATTCAACATTCTCATCGATCATCTCCTATGGGAAACGCTCGACCTGCACAGTGAAGGTATACGCCTGCATCCGAGCAATATGCTGCTTTCTGATCTGACGTACGCGGATGATGTAGTCGTACTGTCAGAATCATTTGAGGATGCGCAACGTACAGCAACCCGCATAGGCGAGACAGCAAAGAAATATGGGTTATTCCTTAACTTACCGAAATGTAAACTACTCGCCATAAACTCCCCTCCGTGCTCAGTTATTATTGATGGTATAACTATTGAACAGGTACAATCTTTCACCTATCTTGGATCAGTGTTTTCCGTAGACTGCCGATGTGACTACGACATTCGAAGCCGGATAATAAAGGCTGGTTTCGCCTTTTCGCGTCTAAACTCCCTCTGGCGTGATAATAATGTATCTATTAAAACAAAGATCCGAATATATTCGTCTATTGTTCGTCCAGTACTACTGTATGGATCCGAGTGCTGGCCTAAAAAACTTACAACAAATAATCAACTTGCTGTTTTTGAGCGACGATGTCTACGTAGAATTGCAAAAGTCAATCCGCTCAATCATGTTACGAACGCAGAAGTGTATTCTCGATGTTCACTCGACGTCTCCGTGTCTGATTTGATTCGGAAAAATAGACTGCGCTATCTTGGCCATGTACTTCGGATGCAAAGAGATAGACTCCCAAAGTTATCTCTGTACTTGGACCCGGAAGAATCCTGGCGACGCCCCAGAGGCGGTGTTCGTAAGAATCTAAAGAGAACGATCGAAGACGATGCCAAGAAAATACTATTCAGCTACTCGAACATTGGCTGGCGGAGATTTAAAAGAAGATGGAGACAAGAACTGGAAATGGTGGCTCAGAATCGATTGTCCTGGACTCATTTTGCTACTTCACTTTGATTTGACTTTATTTTCGTCTTCTTGATGTTGTAACTCACGATCTGTAAGGTCTAGTGGTTTAATAATAATATATTTTTTTAATTAATTCCCTAAAAATTGATTTTTATTTAAAATTTAAATTTTAAATAGAATCTTATCTAATTTTTTTATTTCTACTTTATAAATAGGATTATAATTATTTATAATTTAAGAAAATTGATCTTGATCCACTTTTTAAATTTGAAATTGTGTAGCAAAATTGACAAAATTCATGATCATCATTACATCAGAAAAACAAAAGTAAAATTTGTTTATTGAATGAACAAGTATATTTTTTAATGATTGACTGAACAAATAAACACGTTGTAGAAGTTTGGATCAGGATTAATAAAACGCTAATATATTTTATTTAATAAATTTAATAAATTTTAATAAATTTTATTAAATTTAATTAATTAATTTAATAAATTTAAGTTTAATAAATTTATTTTTATAATTTTTACTAGCTGTTGACAGCATCATCAGAAACAAAATAAGTGTTTAAATATGCGATGTATATCAATATATTTGTTATTTGTAGCTTGTAAAAATTTGATATTTAATCGATTATTATATTAAAACATATCATATTAAATGTGTGAATTTTTTCAATTAAAGTTTTTACCCGAATCAATTATATTTAATTAAAAAATATGATTAATCATACATTTTATTTTCTGTTTATACCTGCTCATAATTTTCAGTATTACTTTTCATGATTTTTAATCCAGGTATTGCGTTGTTCTAAATCACCAATACATTGGAGCGACTTGTCTTAATTGCGCGTACATTAAAAAAGCACAAATTTTTGTTACAAATTTCGGTTTTCGTTTTTGGCTTTTGAGTTAATAATATAGCAGACTTTATATTTAAAGGTCAAATGCTTGCAGTTGTATTTTAAAAGTCTTAGTCTCATTGACAAACAAGGATACATCAGAGCACACATTATTTCCGTCGCAGTAAATATATCCTTATTTTTTATGCTTTTGTGTGAAAAGGAGTGAGAAGTAGAAATAATAAAATGCATTGCACATAAAGTGTGCAAAAGAGTTATAAAATAGAAAATATGAAACAAAATTGAAAAAGTTTTGCTATTTTTAAAAGGTTATACAAAACACATTTTTATGGTAGTAGTTGATGCACAATGGAAAAAGGTAGGATTAAAAAATTGCAAAGACTGTCTTTTCTAATTTGTAAATACTTTAAAGTATATTATATTTTAGTTGAACCATAAAAGTGTAGCGACGATTGTGTGTTATAGAATAAGGTTTTAGTTCCTTTTCCTTTCATGCCCACGTTTTCCTTTTCCAATCCTGTAGTAGAAGAATAAGTGTGAAATAAACTTGTCATTTGCCGCAGTGGTAGGCGAAAATCGACAATGCAAGTCAAAAACTATAACTTTATGCTCACTTTCTCTTACAAAGAGATTCTCTTCACAAGTAGCAAAAATGTGTGTTCTTGTGTAAATGTAATGAAGACTGACAGGGTTGACAAATACCCCTTTCTGTTTTTTAAATTAAAGCTGGTGTTTTAAGATCCTTCCGTGCCCATATAATAGTCGTCATTAAAGGGAAATTAAAAAGACAACAATTATGTATTATTCGTTGTTATTATCTTCTACATTTACCAAATAGAGAATATAATGAAAACTTGCACATTAAAATTTCTTCACATTGAATTTTTGATTTTCATTTATTTATCCAGTTATATTGCAAACGATGTCTCGCTCTCATTTCTTCTGTACAAATTCAGAATATAAATGCAAATAGGTTATTTTTGTAATTTTTAAAAATTTGCAGAAACGAATATTCCAATCTCCAATTCATTGTGTAGTTCTTAGCTATTTTTCTTGTGCGAAAACATCTAGCTCTGATGTGTAAAAGCGCATATCAATATTTTGTTGGCAGAGTTACATGTTTGCAAGGTAATAAGATAAAAAATACAATTATTAGCAGACACTATTAAATACAAACGTTTTCTGTTCTGAATATAAAGACGACTTTCAATGACAATACCTTCCACATATTTTACTTTTTGCTGCTGTTGTAAACCAATTGCATTTAGTTATTGCTAAAAATCAAATTGAATATAAAATAAATTTATATTGAAAATATATCAATGGTATTGATTTTGTTATTCGACGCCAGTTAAGATTCACAACCATAATTAAGTAGTCAGTTTAATCTACTAAAGACTGTAAATTTTCTTTTTACTTTTCGTCTAAACTCGATCTATCACAGCTGAATTATTACTGTTGATTTTATTCGTTACCAGTGTCAATCAATATTCTATACATATTTTTAACATAAGCTAAAAATAGAAGCCTAAGAATGTAAGGACAATTGCCAATATCAAATCTGCAATTAATTTTTAATTAAATTTTAATAAAAATTTATTAAAAAGTTATTATAAAAATTATTAATTAATTATTAATAATATTTTTAATTTAAAACGTTTTAAATGTTAAATAAGTAAATAAAAAATATTATATTTTTTAGCTTAATCACATAATGTTACTACCAAAATTATATCTAATTTTTATAAAATATATATTTGCATGGACAGGTAAAAATTAGCCTTCATAATATTTTCTAAATGTCAAAGGTAGAATTATACTAGCAAAACGAATTAGTTATTTATAGTAAACATACAAATATTTTAATTTGATAGCATTTCGGAATAATACTTTTATATTACTGCTTACTCACTCTTTGATAATATCTCCACGTCTATCTTAATGAAGTCGAAAATAAAGAAAACAATAAAGGAATAGGGGCAAAAACCTGATAACATATCAGTTCTTCCTGATGATCTAAAATCCTTAATTTTATACATGTTATTTATTAGCCAATTCATGAAAATTGACAATAATTTTAAATTTCAATTAAAAATTTTAACTAGACATAAATTTAAATTGTTTAAAATCTTGTATAATCATTTATTATTTATCTTTATTTATATATATTTATATCTAGTAATAAATCTAGTATATATTTATATCTTTATTTATATCTAGTAAAAAATACATAGCCTCAGCTTTCTAATCTGACTCAATTATTATTTTTCTTTAAAATATTATTGCTGTAAATTCTAATTAAAATAATATTACAAAGATATAAATTTAATATAAATATAAATTATAAAAAATCTGGTATAATTATTTAGCATCAATTATTTATAAGACAATTTAAAAATGATACTTTCTGTATCATTTTTAAATTGTATTGAAAATAGTGGCTTTAATAACGATTATAATAATCTGATTGTGAACTTTAATTTGAATACTCTATTTAGCATCAATTATTTATAAGACAATTTAAAAATGATACTTTCTGTATCATTTTTAAATTGTATTGAAAATAGTGGCTTTAATAACGATTATAATAATCTGATTGTGAACTTTAATTTGAATACTCTATTTAGTATCAATTATTTATAAGACAATTTAAAAATGATACTTTCTGTATCATTTTTAAATTGTATTGAAAATAGTGGCTTTAATAACGATTATAATAATCTGATTGTGAACTTTAATTTGAATACTCTATTTAGCATCAATTATTTATAAGACAATTTAAAAATGATACTTTCTGTATCATTTTTAAATTGTATTGAAAATAGTGGCTTTAATAACGATTATAATAATCTGATTGTGAACTTTAATTTGAATACTCTATTTAGTATCAATTATTTATAAGACAATTTAAAAATGATACTTTCTGTATCATTTTTAAATTGTATTGAAAATAGTGGCTTTAATAACGATTATAATAATCTGATTGTGAACTTTAATTTGAATACTCTATTTAGCATCAATTATTTATAAGACAATTTAAAAATGATACTTTCTGTATCATTTTTAAATTGTATTGAAAATAGTGGCTTTAATAACGATTATAATAATCTGATTGTGAACTTTAATTTGAATACTCTATTTAGCATCAATTATTTATAAGACAATTTAAAAATGATACTTTCTGTATCATTTTTAAATTGTATTGAAAATAGTGGCTTTAATAACGATTATAATAATCTGATTGTGAACTTTAATTTGAATACTCTATTTAGCATCAATTATTTATAAGACAATTTAAAAATGATACTTTCTGTATCATTTTTAAATTGTATTGAAAATAGTGGCTTTAATAACGATTATAATAATCTGATTGTGAACTTTAATTTGAATACTCTATTTAGCATCAATTATTTATAAGACAATTTAAAAATGATACTTTCTGTATCATTTTTAAATTGTATTGAAAATAGTGGCTTTAATAACGATTATAATAATCTGATTGTGAACTTTAATTTGAATACTCTATTTAGCATCAATTATTTATAAGACAATTTAAAAATGATACTTTCTGTATCATTTTTAAATTGTATTGAAAATAGTGGCTTTAATAACGATTATAATAATCTGATTGTGAACTTTAATTTGAATACTCTATTTAGTATCAATTATTTATAAGACAATTTAAAAATGATACTTTCTGTATCATTTTTAAATTGTATTGAAAATAGTGGCTTTAATAACGATTATAATAATCTGATTGTGAACTTTAATTTGAATACTCTATTTAGCATCAATTATTTATAAGACAATTTAAAAATGATACTTTCTGTATCATTTTTAAATTGTATTGAAAATAGTGGCTTTAATAACGATTATAATAATCTGATTGTGAACTTTAATTTGAATACTCTATTTAGCATCAATTATTTATAAGACAATTTAAAAATGATACTTTCTGTATCATTTTTAAATTGTATTGAAAATAGTGGCTTTAATAACGATTATAATAATCTGATTGTGAACTTTAATTTGAATACTCTATTTAGCATCAATTATTTATAAGACAATTTAAAAATGATACTTTCTGTATCATTTTTAAATTGTATTGAAAATAGTGGCTTTAATAACGATTATAATAATCTGATTGTGAACTTTAATTTGAATACTCTATTTAGCATCAATTATTTATAAGACAATTTAAAAATGATACTTTCTGTATCATTTTTAAATTGTATTGAAAATAGTGGCTTTAATAACGATTATAATAATCTGATTGTGAACTTTAATTTGAATACTCTATTTAGCATCAATTATTTATAAGACAATTTAAAAATGATACTTTCTGTATCATTTTTAAATTGTATTGAAAATAGTGGCTTTAATAACGATTATAATAATCTGATTGTGAACTTTAATTTGAATACTCTATTTAGTATCAATTATTTATAAGACAATTTAAAAATGATACTTTCTGAATCATTTTTAAATTGTATTGAAAATAGTGGCTTTAATAACGATTATAATAATCTGATTGTGAACTTTAATTTGAATACTCTATTTAGTATCAATTATTTATAAGACAATTTAAAAATGATACTTTCTGTATCATTTTTAAATTGTATTGAAAATAGTGGCTTTAATAACGATTATAATAATCTGATTGTGAACTTTAATTTGAATACTCTATTTAGCATCAATTATTTATAAGACAATTTAAAAATGATACTTTCTGTATCATTTTTAAATTGTATTGAAAATAGTGGCTTTAATAACGATTATAATAATCTGATTGTGAACTTTAATTTGAATACTCTATTTAGTATCAATTATTTATAAGACAATTTAAAAATGATACTTTCTGTATCATTTTTAAATTGTATTGAAAATAGTGGCTTTAATAACGATTATAATAATCTGATTGTGAACTTTAATTTGAATACTCTTTGACTTAATATAACTGATGAGTAAATTTCTGATGAAATAAATGACTAAGGGTATTTTGGTAAAACAAAGTTATAATTAAATACGTTTTTAAGACTTAAAAACAGTAAATTACATAGTTAATAGGTAATTAGATAAATTGTAAACTATTTTATTAAAAAATAATATAAATTATTATTCTGTAATATGAAATAATATGAAATATTATGAAATATTTATTTTAATATCTTATAATTTATTTGTAATAAATTATCTATAAATAATTATTAATTTTTAAATAGATAATAAAATATAAAATATAATATAAACATGAATTTATAATAAATAATATAAAAAATATAATATTTATAAAAATAAATCAATATTTATATGATGAAGTCGAAATATAGTATTTCTAAAAATTTCCAATAATTGTTTAATTAAGAATAACTTTAAGAAAATAATTTTTATCTTACAATATGTGATCTACTACAATTAAATAATCAAGGGTTAAAACAAATGTAAGTTAAACAAATTGAAATTATCAAACATAGATTGTGACACATTCTTGGATTTCAATAAATTGACGCATTTAATCACACTATACAATTTATTATTTACGCTCTCAAAAATCAGATAAATTTAATTCACATGGTAAGTTAAGCATTTTTTATTATAAGTTACTGAATTAAGTTTTGATAATAATACAATAACTAAAGGATATTCCGTGTGATTTTGAATATTGTGCAATAAATAAGTTTCTATTTTCACATATATAAATAAATATAAATAAATATTTAATAAATAAATATTTAATATTTATAAAAATAAATATTTGTATAATATGATATATAATATAATAAATTTAAATGGAACAAAAATATAACATATATACAAGATATTCGTATTATTTTGTAAATTTAGCAATAAATAAGTTTCTGAAAATCTTCCCTTTTAAAAGGTACATTTTACCAGAAAAAACTCTAAATATCAAATTCAGCAATAGCTACTTTATTATGTTATTTTAAAGATATGAATTTGAACAGAATAAATCAGGTTGGTATACATAAAATATTTATCTTTATGCATTACAAAGCAATTTCACATCGCTATATTCTATACTACGTATCATAAAAGTCATTTTTTATAGACATTTTAAATAGTTTCATTATCAAATATTAAAATTAATTTTATGTTGAAAATCACAATTGTATTGAAGTACAAATTTAATTTGTCAACATTTGGATGGTAGTCGGGTCGTGTAGGTAGTCTCCTCGACGCTAAATCACGATTGTAATGCATTAAGTTATAGAGCAGAGTTTAAATTTAGATGCTTATGGCCGTTGCTTGGCAATTTTTGAAATTTGCTCTCTAACAAGTACTGAGGTTTACTTCGTGAATCTTTCCAGAAAGCTCAAACTGAAACAATCCACTTAAAAGACAAGCATATTTTCGAATACCTTTAATAGTTTATGAATAGCTTTTAATTAGGCATTAGATCTAGATTTCCACTGGATGTTTGCAAAAGCATTCTGGCTAATAATAAAGAACCTCAAATGACACATCACAATCTATATATTCGTTTAGATATCCTATTTAGTTTAAAAGAATAGATGAAAACATGTTTATTGAAGGAAATTTAAATTAGTATACAGTCATATATTTCAAGCAAGCTATCAACTTGGTGTTGATTATTCATGTACCCATGTTCATCCAAATGAGAGAAGGTTAACTTTTTAAAGCTGCGCAGAATTTGCTAGATACTTGTAAATTGTGCTCATTTCTATTACCACGAAAATGTGAGGAAATGGTAGAATTGAGTGCTGATCCATACTTTTGTTGGCTATTTATAAATATTTTACAAAATATAATTTTCCCATATTTCGCCAATTTTCATTTACAAAAAATCGAACATTTGTATTTTAGTTAGTATTTTACTTATCTTACTTGTTATAGTAATTTTGTAAGAATTAACAAAATTAGGTTTTATCTTTTCTTTTGTTTTTTAAATTTGTTATTGATTTGTACCGTTTGTGATCAATTTATCATTAATGGCTTGCATTTTATTATTTAATAACAAAACACCTTATAACATGAAATTATATGTTTTAAATATAATTTCATATAATATACATTTGATATAATATTTTATAATACACTTTTTAATAATTAATATTATATAATATATAATATATTATAATTATAATTTAATATATATTTCAATGTATTACCAAATGCATTATTTCAATGAAATATATTATAAAAATCTGAACATATTTTAACTCTCACACGTAGGACGGTCTTTTTGTAGATATGAGATTTTACCTCATGCGAAACAATTTTTTAACACGCAAAACAATTAATTTTTCAAATTAAAAAGATATTTTTTCCCAAATAATTTCAATAAGCTTATGATAGTTTTATTTTTAATATTTATTGATTTTAACAGGAATATCAGTTAGTAATAAATATAAACACTTTTAATAATAAATTGATATTAAAATTATAGTTTTGTAATTTGTTAAATACGAATTGCTTATTTATCAACGAAACGGTGCTGCTTTTTAGTGAGAAGTCAATTAAGAACGACGACTGTATTCATATCGAAAATTCAGAAGAAACAATAGTAGAGAAGATTTCAAGAAGATATACATATAACTACTACACAGTTATTGACAATATGTTGAAGAAAAATAATTGTATTAAATAAGTCAAGGAGACGTTACTTAAAATCTGAATACCTGAAAAATTTACAAAATAATCTTGAATTATATACATAAATGAGTAGACGAAATTCAAGCAGTGCATTTAAAGACAACGGCCAATATCAGCAAACAGGTAATGAATATAAAAGCCAGATATTTACAACAACGGGTATACAACAAGATCAGAAGAATAATTTGCAGAGCAATTTTCTTAATAGAACAACGGGTCAGTCTAAAGTGAGAAGAATGGCGAGATATCTTGAAAACAACAATAACAACAAACCGGTCGCATTTATGAATATAAGTTCCCGTGAATCATATAATATTGTACAGCCAAGATCCCTAGATCAGTTGGCAAGATTTAGCTCTATGTCTGATTTGCCTCATCACTTTTACAACAAGCCGATTAATGGCCAAGGCGATAACGAAAAGCTAAACCGAATGAACAAACAAAATATAGACGGAAGAGACCATAATGAAAAGTCATATGGACAATCTTGGTTTTGCTATGATAATCAGCAAAACCATCAAAATCAGAATCATGCCTACAAGCTGCTTCAAGACGATAACGACTCGACGATCAGTAATGACCGGATCAGACGATTGTCGCAGTCAATGAATCAGTTACAGATTTCTTCTAACGAGAGTTTACCTTCAACGTTAACCCCAGTAAGGACATCAACAGATGCAAGATACACGGCAGCGGAGTACATTAGTAAAAGACCACGCATGCAATCAAGGGATGAATTTGATTTTGCTTATTACAGTAAAGTTACTGGAAATAATGAATTAACAATGAGAAAGCCGTGTGTAATAATTAAAGAAACAATACGAACTGCCAGATCATTCGACGATAATAAGCACCAAAAGCCCCTACAATACAGCCAGCATAGAGTTGCGCATACAGCGCTGCCAACGACAACTGAACACCACAGTACATCGTTTGGCGTGCAAGATATATTAGCGACGGGAATCGGTAAACGAGAAAACATTCTTGAAGATAATAGACCGACGATGTCAAGACGCTTACACCAACCAGAGGCACTTGAAGATTATTATTCTTCTTCATCAACTGGCTTACTGATGCAACAATGGCGACGAAGAGAGAAGCAGGAGCTAAGTAGTTCCGGACAATTCAACGATGCGTGTGGATTTCCTTGCACCGGGGATGTTGATCAAAAGCCCGTAATTACGCTAGATGATTTACTTCTTCAATCAAAGAAGCAAGATTCGAATCCATTATATCAGCAAATTTCAGCAACTGAAGGAGCGACAAGTAAAGGTCAGAAGGATCAATGTCCACAGCCGTTGTCAACATCGTCAATCATTAACAAACTTAGGGCATACGTCGAAAACAGAGATCGCCGTATTTCTTTCTGTTCGGGTACTGATCTGCAAAAGCAAAGATCATTTGAAAAACAGTCACCTCATGACGTTTTCAGTTTTGAAAGTGGATACATGTCGGATCATTATCAGGCGAAATTTGCTGAACAATCACCTAGTGCATCAGTAGTAGGATCAAGGGGAATGAATTTTGAGAATTTAAATCTATCGCGAAATAACTATAAATCGTTTGTTGATGAAGATAACAATAGAAGCAGCAATACGGATCACGACATTGATGATGTTCTTATTGACGATCATAATGATGGCTTGAATTCGATTCAGCAACAACAAAATCAAACTGATAAAATAATCGATTCCATTAATAATTCTCGGGTTGATCAACATCAGCATTATCGTGATTATAGCCCACGTTCAACTGGTTCGTCTATGGCTAGTGGTGGTAGCGCATTTAGTGCACCTCCTTCATACCCATTTTACAGAAAATCAATTCCGGAGCAGAACAGCGATATTCGTTTGCATCAAAAGGCATTTGAAAAGCAGATATCACTAGACAGTAGCCCTGATATAACAATAAAGAATACACGCTCAGATAGAAGAGGAAGTACATTAACTGGGATCGGTCGCGATATTTTCTCATCAGATTCCTTACCAAGCTTTGCTCGTCACACTGAGTCATCTAAAAGACGTTCAAAGTTCATTAACCAATCAATATCTATTCCCGAGAATTTAAATTTAGCTCAAGCAGAATCGATCCAACAAAATCAGCAATCATCAGGCAACCTATTAGATAATGTTGACGTTAAAAGCGGTTTATCTTTATTACAAAATAAATCAAGTCATCGTAGAAAAGACTCGAATCCCAGAAATGGTGGCGAAGATGTTGAGGGTCCCGGAAATTATACTGCATCGAAACAATATTTAAATAAGTCTGAGCCGCAAATGTTTCATCATATTGAGGAAAGAGAACCTGAAGGAGAATATCATATTCTAAAGAAATGGTGTGAAAGCTTGCGAAAATACGAAAACAAATCTAAAAATAACAATAATTTTCCTTCTCTCAGCAATTATCAACGGCAGCAACAAAAAAATAATCGTGACAGTTTTATCGCTAATAACAACGGCACATCACCAAAATTTAATGAAAATAAAGATCAGGTTGAAGTTAGGAAATACCCGAAAATCAAAGAAAGGGACAAATTGAATCACACACCACAGCAGTATAAATATCAAGAGAACGTGCTTATGCCTAAAAATCAAGATCGCTTTGCAAACCGTGATGGGTCAGTCAATGTTAAAATAATGATATCTGGATTTAACAATTTTGCACTATCTAAGGCTGTATCCATGGATACTTTAGCTTCTACAGGTAGTGACGATTCGTTTTGTGATAAAGATGAAACGTTTAGAAGGTTGGGAAATATTAAAGACGGACATGTGAAAAAATTCGGATCTACTTGCACAAAATTTACTACACTTGATACAGTATGCGAAGAAACAGGACAAGGTAGCCAAGCAGATGTTAAAAGAAGATTGAAGAAATCAATTGAAAATGACGATTTTACTGATCATCGACCAACTATGAGTAGATACTTTTCCGAGGCTAATCTATCAATGCAACGCCAAACACTTGGCAATGAAGCGACTTGCTCTGATATTTTGGTATGCAGAGAACAAATGCCGTTAAGATACAAGAGAGATAGCTGGGTTAAGCGATATGGGTAAGTAATTTTGAATTAAATTTGTATATTAAACTGTTGACGTGCTTTTGAGGTTAACGTTTTGTATCAAAGTATTAAAACTTTAAAAAATTTAATCTTATTAAACATTTATAAAAATATTTAATAGTTTATTAAAGCACAATTTTATATTGAAATTTTAACTTAGTTGGAATTTTGAAACACTACATTTCGTGCTTCAGTCATGTTACTGTTTCTGTTGAATTCCTTGCCTCCGAAATGCTGTTTATATTTGGCTTATATACCAAATTACGCAATTTTTATGTGTTCTTTAGTTAGTGTGGGAGATAATTATGATTCGCTATTCGAATCCACAACACACCGAATTTGGTAATTTTAAAGTTCCTTTACGAATTGCTCACTGGCCAGCAGGAAGGAACATTTTATATGCATAAAAATACGCATAAATTATAAAAAATTATATATTGTTATGTAAAATAGTCAAAGATGTGTAATTTTTAATTTTATTTGGCTGTTTTATTAAGTTTCGTTAACAAATTTTAATCAATATTGTGCCGATTATTAAATAATTAAATATTATTAATTTATTATTATGAGTTTATTTATCAACCACTGCCGCCAATTGGCGATTGGTAAAATAATTTACAAAATAAGTAAATAGATTAATCATCATTTATTTAACAGCCAATGCCGAAATTATCCGTTTTCAGGATTATCAATTTTCTTCAGAGAAAGCTCGCTCAAATAGCTGCATTTCCATAAGTGTAAGATTGCAAAAATGGCAGAAGCAGGAAGGTTTGCGCTCATGAATTGCCTTGTTGCATGAACAAAATTTAATATGGTAGCCGTGATTGGAGGCACGTATAATCAGTGGTTTCTTATGGCAACATTAATCCCTTCAATATGAAATTTTATTGCTGGTGTGTTTAGAATATCTGGGTTAAAATTATTAATCTTTTAATGTCAGCCATTTAAATAAAATTTATATGAATCTGTCGATGACAACATTAAATAAAATTTGAAATCATCAATTAAACAGTGAACTTTGGTTATTCTTGACATGATGACGATACATTTTTAGATACACCTAAAACTTTTTTAATAAATCGCCATTTGATACTTTCTAGTTTGCTCATGTTTTTAGCAGTTAGGTGAATTTATAAAGAAACTAGTCCATAAAAAACTTTGGCTATATCATAATAAAGCAAACAATTTCAGGGCGCCAATAAACGCTAATGATCCAATATTTAGAATTTGATCAGTTAGGTGAGTCTATAAGGAAACTAGTCCATAACTTTAGAATTTGATGAACCTACAAAGTGAACGTACAGTTCTGAGTTTTAAAGGTGTTCAACAAAGCTTCATATCGATGATATAGTTATTTCGAGATATTTGTAGCTAGTACATTATTTTAGCAAAACATTTTTGTAGAGTAGATGCTTTAATAACCTCTCTCCCTTTCTGAATTTAATAACTTTCGTATTCGCCACATTAAATGCGATTTATTATCAGAATGCATTGCGAGTTTGTGCAATGCAAATTATAGTGCGTTTATATCTTAACTTATGATTGCAAAATCATTAGCGTATAGCGATATCAGAAAACACCTCCTTAATTAAAGCAGGCAAGTCTGATAATTAGATCGAAACATAATGGGTTAATTGGGATTACTTGAAGAACTCCACAAATTTGGAGAATAACATTTTAATAATTCAATCAATTGCAAATCCGAATTTCATGTAGATATAAGATTTGTTTTAGGACTGATTGTATTTCTGGAAACGTTAAAATAATAATGTAGTTGTTGTATCAAAATAGTACGACCCACTGAGTAAAACGTAGGCTAAAATTCAACAAAAATTACATAGACTGATCGGTATCTTGTGATATAGTTTTGGATTAACTTTCTCAAAGATGAAAACGCAGATAATGTACAACAACCTTGTTTAAAACCAAACTGTTCGGAAGATAAACTAGTTTCTACACATGTTTGCAGTCTGTTTGTTACCAAAGTTGACAATTATTTATAACAATGATCCGATGAGGCAATGCCTCTGTAAGAACCAGGATAAGTAAAATCTTCTTTCCCTTTATATAAAATGTTTGGACTACGGCTACTTACGACTTTTTGGGAACGCATCTTCAGTTAGTATTTTATTAGAAAGTGTTACCCAGTAATGGTTGAGAATACTGAAAGTTGTTTTAAGTGTCTCTGCTAATATGCAGTCAGGACCTGTAGCTTTATTATTTGCCAGTCGTTTTCAATCCACTTCAATCTCCCTGCATGAGAACAATCTACTAAGTTGTAGAATTAACATATTAATAACAATATTTTAAGCCAGATGCGAAAGAACGACGATAACAGTATTTGATGATACCGTTTCGTCATCACTATGACTCATCAGTGCCAGATCTTTCCACTGCTTGATGCAGAGTATGACTAGCAGACGGCAAGAAACAAGTCATGTGTATGAGGTACTAGAACACCTCTACTATTATCATCATAGAGTGCTAAGCCAGCACTACAACTTCACAAAAAGGATCATTAGCAAAAGCACTGGCAAATGCCAACACAGGTATCTTTTATATCGTCTAACTTCTTTTATGAATATCTCAAACGAGAGTGATACCATTCCGCGTAAAATATGTCAACAATCTTTTAAACCAGACGCGAAAGAACGACGATAACAATATTTGATACCGTTTCGTCATCACTATGACTCATCAGTGTCAGATCCCTCCCAGTGCTTGATGCAGAGGAGGACTAGCAGACGGCAAGAAACAAGTTATGTGTATGAGGTACTAGATCACCTCTAGTACCATCATAGAGTGCTAAACCAGCACTATAGATTCACAAGAAGGATCATTAGCAAAAGCCCTGGCAAATGCCACCCAGGTATCTTTTATATCGTCTAACTTCTTTTATGAATATTTGAAACGAGGGTGATACCATTCCGCGTGAATTATGTTAACAATTTTTTAAACCAGACGCGAAAGAACGACGATAACAATATTTGATACCGGTTCGTCATCACTATGACTCATCAGTGCCAGATCCCTCCCAGTGCTTGATGCAGAGGAGGACTAGCAGACGGCAAGAAACAAGTCATGTGTATGAGGTACTAGATCACCCCTAATACCATCATAGAGTGCTAAACCAGCACTACAGATTCACAAAAAGGATCATTAGCAAAAGCCCTGGCAAATGCCACCCAGGTATCTTTTATATCGTCTAACTTATTTTATGAATATCTCAAACGAGAGTGATACCACTCCGTCTGTAAATTTATTAAAATATAAATAATATTTATAAAAATATTAATGAATATTTGTTATAATCTATAAAATATAAAATTAACTGTTTTTATTTTTTATGTTGCTTAAAACCACACTTTGATATTATAAATTCTGTATTGTAATCAATTTTTAATAGTGACCTTTAAAAGGTTTTTAATTTACGTTGTGACTATTTTAAAATAAAAACATAAAAATATTTTCAAATTAAAAATATTTATGTTTTGACAGTAAGTTTATAGATAACACAACAATTAATATCGATTTAAATACTTTTTATTTGTATATACAAAAACAGTTTAGATTACAAATAAAATAGATTAAAATTTTTAGATTAAAAATAAAATAAGATTTTAAGATATAAAAAATATTATATAATGTAATATAATATAAAATATCAATAACATATTATGTTTGAAACTTGTCACGTTTATTCCTTTTACTCCTGCGATTACTAATATCTTCTTCACTTGTCTGACAAAAATGATATTTTAGATATCACTGAAATATGTTCACTGAACAGATAAAATATCATATAGTTATCATATACACTACGAGTCCGCAGATTTTGTAATTTATTTTAATATTTAAACTATCTAAACATAAAGGCGTTAGTATAATAATTCAAAAACATTAAATTGAAATCATAAAAATATCGGCGAAGTAGCAGATATAATTAACATACATTAATTACTTATAGAACCTTTAATTAATTATAGAACCTTTCTGCAGGTAGTTTGTATGCTTTCGAAATTGTTAAAATAGCCATTTATTTTTAAAAGCTATTCTTGTATTGTTGATGTTAAATGATAGAAACGTAATTACGATTAATAAATTTGTGACTTTCCAAAATATCTGACAAAAATAATCTTCTGCCTCGAATTGGTTGCGTTAATAACTAAATTAATAAAAATAATATTAAATTATAATATTATAATAACTATTTAAATGATTAATAATTTCTATAAATTATTTCATAATTGTATGCTTATATATAAAATTATATAAGATAATATAAATTAAAAAATTATTAAATTTAAAAACCTGAAATAAAATATTATTTAAATCGACACTAATTGATATAATTTAAACTAAAATCACTAGTAAAATTTGTTAAATTGAAAATTTTAAAATTTGTTATCCAAAACTCTTTAAAATGCGCGATTATTGTGTAAAATAATTTTCAATGAACAAATTAACTTGAGTGTGATCCCCACTTAAGCACTTTTAAACTGTTGGTTGTGTCTAATTTACACTTCATTCATTTGATAACAAATCAATTGATATGCAGTAAAATTACGCATTTATAAAATATACAATACGCATTTACAAAATCAACATTTTTATCTGATTATGTTAAATACAAATATATCCCATTCTATTGCAATAAAAAATCCATTTCCCATACAATACTGTGTTAACAGTTCATTCATGAGAATATGTTATATATCGTTTCACGTTAATTTTGACATGACATTTGCTTTGTGTCACAGAAAGCATAGGCAATAATCCCTAAATGTATTTCTCGGATCTTTTAGACTAATGTTTTTATAATATTTTCTTAAAAATATGATAAATGCATCGATGCAAAGGTAAGTAAATATTATTTTTCAACGCGTAATTTAAAATCATAAACGATTTACGAGTAATTCAGGCTTTGTGTCACATCTATCGAAATAATGTGACATTAAAATTATGATATTAAATATTTTTGTCAAGTTATCTCAGTACACTGTGAAGTAATTGTGCTGTATCATTGCAAATTTAATTAATTTAAAAATTGACACCAACAACGTTTTTCGATAGCTGTTAATGCTCATACTGTGTGTGCTGAGACGTGAATATCATTTATACTACTTCACAGTATAAAAGCAATTTTAGATTCGTTTTACATTAAGAGATACTTTCGATTAAATGCCAAATATACCGGGTGTGTATACACCTAATTATCATGTTTTCCTATAAGGTCTGATATATGTATATTAATATCATATTGTAACATCAGCTATCGATGTAATAGCATCAACGCGAAAATATAATAGAGCAACGATGTGAGATTATTTTTATTATTTTCACGATGTTATACATATATTCTGACTACCTAAATAATAACCTGATTCTATTATTGGGAGAATAATTTAATTGGAGCAATTAATTTCCTTGCATTTTCAGTTCTTTCAATTTTGGCTTCCTGATTATTCGAAATTATTATTCCGATGCCGTAAATGCAGTAACATACCTGAACTTTGCCCTAAGAAATATCCCTGTAATGTGAACATAAATGCTTTCCTAAGAGCATTTACCACTGATTCGATTCAACTAGCAAGGCGCTAGTAACAAGGGACAGTAATCTAGACAGATTACAGCAGTTCCAAAATACAAGTTTCTTAATATACGAATTTTTCAATTTTGCTTAAAATTCCAGTAATATTAAGTTTAAAATCCAAAAGTTTTAAATCTAAGTCTAATTATATCTTCATATATATCCTAATGTGCAATAAGTTGCAAACACTTACATAAATTATTAAAATCCTCAGCAAAATATTAAAATCCTCAATAATATCTTAATTATTACTTTGATAATTATTACCTCAGCAATTACTTTGTAGTAATTGTACAGAGTTAATTGCTTTAATCGTAATTTGATTGCTTGCTTTCATTTCAAAAGCAAGTGTTTGCAGAGTTTGCATTAAGATTATTAAAATAGAAATGAAAGAATTAATTGACTTTACTTTTTTAGTATTACATAAGAACAGGAAAGTTTAAATCTGCATGATTTTTTACACCCTTCGTCTGAAAGCTTAACCCGGAATTCGCCTACCATAGACGCCTATCACCCAATGGGGCGTTTCGACCTTTGCCTACTCATCATTACAGGGTGATCTAATCAGTTTAATAATTAAATATAAATAAATTTATTTATATATTTATTTATTTCGGATTTATTATAAATAAATTCGAAATATTAATTAACTTTATTTTTTAGTATTACATACGAATAGAAAA
The DNA here is from genome assembly GCA_012934845.2 of Pomphorhynchus laevis. Taxonomy (NCBI): domain Eukaryota; kingdom Metazoa; phylum Acanthocephala; class Palaeacanthocephala; order Echinorhynchida; family Pomphorhynchidae; genus Pomphorhynchus; species Pomphorhynchus laevis. The sequence continues at coordinate 170,813 of WNNJ02001468.1, read as the reverse complement.
GTTTGAACCTGCGTACTTTTTACAACCTCAGTCGGGAAGCTTAACCCGAAATGCGCCAATTACAGACGCCTAGACTAAGGCGTTTATACCTTAGCTGAAACACCTTAGTATTACACACGAATAGAATATTTTAAACATGTATGCTTTTTAAAACGTTCGTCGGAAAGATAAACCTTGAATGCGACTACCACAGACGCCTATCCCCACAAACTAAGGCGTTTATACCTTAGCTGAAACGCCTTAGTATTACACACGAACAGGAAAGTTTAAACCTGCATGATTTTTACAACCATAGGAAAGCTTAAACTGGAATGCGCCTACTACAGACGCTTAGCCTAATAAACTAAGTCGATCCGACCTTATTCTACTCGTCGCTGCAGGGTGATCTCATCAGTGTGGCCCTGTAGCTACACAACTTTGACGGTTCCTAATAAAGAAGGTTCTATAAAACTTTGAAATATTCAATATCTTGATAAAATTTATCAAATGAAATTTGACTAAGCATCTGATAACCATGTATGCTTTTCACGTTCTTAATTTTTCAATTGTATATTTCAACTGTGTGGTAATTAATAATGATGCTTATATACAATATTAAAATATCCGTATATATATTGAAAGTATCGATAGGGTTATTTGAACCACAGCTTGAGATCCTTGTTTTTGCCGGATTCATAAATATTTTAAAATAAGTAGGTATATAAAATTTAACCAAGCTTTCTTTTGCAATTTATATAAAAAAAACGTTTTCGGGTTACCCCTTCGTCAGTAGCACAATATAGAATATTGTATTGAGCTACTGAAGAAAAGGGTAACCCGAAAACGTTTTTTAAATAAATTGCAAAAGAAAGCTTGGTTAAATTTTATATACCTACTTATTTTGATATATAAAATATTAGCAGCGAATTAAATAATTTTAATAAGTTTATAAATTTATAAGATCCAACAAAATTAACGGATTGGTTCTTAATGCTGCCTTAAGCTGCATTGATTAAATCAATTAATTTCATAAAATATCAAAATATTTATATTGTAATATATTTAAATATATAATATTTACATTTTCCATTAAAACACATTACATATACGACTGCTTCACTTTTAAAAATTTATTTATCTTTAATGAAATAAAGCAAAATCATAATGTTTTACTAAAACGAGATTTTCTGAAAATCGAATGTATATTTAACATAAAGTTTTCTAAATTAGTTATTAATTATAAAATAAATAATTCTGATTAAATTGCTATAAATAATCACCTATATTATATATTAATATATTATATATTAAATATAAAATAGATAATTACCTAGATTATTTCGAATGATTATTAAATCATTAACATATTTTTAGTTGATCGCTCTGTAATGATAAAAAGTTTAGTCATGATAAAACATGACGTAACTGGTAAAACATGCCTATAATATAATATAATAAAATATAATTAATATAATATAATATAATATATTAATATTAATATAATATTAATATATTATATATTAAATATAAAATAGATAATTACCTAGATTATTTCGAATGATTATTAAATCATTAACATATTTTTAGTTGATCGCTCTGTAATGATAAAAAGTTTAGTCATGATAAAACATGACGTAACTGGTAAAACATGCCTAGTTTCGTCATGTTTTATGCAGATAAAACATGACGAAACTAAACATTTGAAAATTAAAAATTTGTAAATAAATGTTTCGCGATTAAAATTATATTCATGCAATAATTTTTATACTCGAAGTTTGGCTGCCAATTGGTATATACACGTTTTATAAACCAATTAAATATGAACAAAGAACTTTTGTAACGAGGGTTTAAACACTATAATCTTTGTCGACATAAATCGTTATTATATTATAGCTCTTCACTCATTAGTAGATCACTTTGCATTGATCTGTGCTCATAGAATTAATATTTGCTGTTGATATATAAAGAATGACAAATAGAATAGATAAACAAAATGATCACAAACATGAAAAAGAATGATTTTTCTCGCTCATGCGTAAATTCTGATATAGAACTACACGGTAATATTTCGTTCTTTCTTCACAATATCTAATAAAATTCAGATTATTTTTCTAACTTATAACTGTTTATTGCGTAAGACAGAGTTACATGGGAAAGCAGAAATGGAGCTCATTGATAATATCGAGCTCCTTTGATTTCAAAGTAAATGTAGGTTGCATGTGAATTGGAATTTGCTTTTGTATCTGGTTCATGATATGATTTGCTGGTGCCAAGTATTTCCAGCAATTGTTCACAGAAGTATTTTTAGTGCATAGCAATTGTGGACTCTACTGTTGGATATAATATATATATGTGAAATCGACTATTATTCTTCACTTATAAAGTCTTCATTTTGTTATCACAGGTAATCTCGTGATTTAAGTCCGTTCCATTATTGCTGAGAGTCACTTACTACGACGGTAAACATATACAGAGCATATATTTGAGATGTCAGAACACTAATGAATAGCTTAATAAAACTTGAGTTATTATTTAATTTAGTTAGAATACTTATTATTTGATTTTTACTTTTTCAAATTTTGAATTATTATTAATTTTACATAAATTCAATAAGCGAAATATAATAAAAAATTATAATTATTATTTATCTATTGTAATTATGCTTTTTCTTAAAAAATTGTTAATAAATCGCATGAAAATTTTGTTACTTTTTTAAAATATTAAAAAGTATATAATTAAAAATATATAAAAAAATAATTTTTAATTATATAAAGTATATAATTAAAAATTATATTATTTTATAATTAAATTAGCGGATTGTATGGATTTGGCTTTTGCATATATAGTCAATGTTATCCAGATATGTAATAAATGACTTCATCACAATCTTAAACCAAAACTTGCCGTTTAATTATTGTCTTTATATAATACTCATTTATTTAATAATGACTCAGTATTAATCTTGTTAGTTTAAAAGTCATCTTAGATGACAAACCCTAATATATTGTCTTAAAACATTTTTTGTCGTAATAAAAATGTACAAATGTTTTTAAACAGAACAGACAAAATATTTATATTCTCTAGAAAGTTAATGCACTCTGTGTCAGCATTGAGATCTTCGTTTACTTTTTTATTATCTGAAATTAGAAAACACTTATCTCTTCATTATATATAGTTTACCTTGACATTGAACTTGTAAATTTTGTTTGTGGTTCATATTGAAGAATTTAGTTACTAATTTTTATGAATTGTTTAGCTAAACTATATTAATTATTTATGAAATACAAATAAATATATATGATACGCTATGCTTTTATTAAAAAGTAAAATTTTAATATTTATTTTTATTAAAAATAATATATTTAAATTTAAAATGTCGAACGTTTATGTAATTAACTAAGCATTAACATATCGATAGATATAATTATTTCAATCTAAAAAATAAATATAAATTTAAAGGTAAAATAAGTAAAGATAAATTTACCCTTCTAAATAAAGATAAATTTAGAAATCATTATTTAAGAATACCATCGACAACATGATCTCGCCAGTGGAAATATAAATCTGTCTTAATGCATACTGTTGTGATAGTGTGCTTTACAGATTCTACTGCTGATTTGCATTATTAGGAGCTTACAGGAATCTGCAGGGTTGACGGCCGATGACCTGACGGTGGAACTCTGATTTCCTCGTTGTCAGGTAGACTGCTACTGTGGGACTTCACTTGTGTGGATACCACAGAACCCAGCAACCTTAGCAGTTTGGTATATAGCGCGGCTAGTGTGGCAAAGAACGCCGAAACTAAGAAAGTCCACAAATATGCTAACATTGACATCCGCTAATATATTTTCATACCAGTGGCAGTTGAAAGCACAGGAGCGATCGGGCCAGTGTATCTCACGTTTCTTCATGAACTCGGCACACGATTAATCCGCGCAACTTCCGATCCCGAGTCCCTGCTTTCCTGTTCCAACGGATCAGCGTAGCCGTTCAGCGGAGAAATGCAGCATGATGGGCAGAGGAGGGTCGTCAATGTTGCTTCCGTGATGGGTAGTAGCGTGATATTTCCGTATTTTCGTCGGCCCGGCATGATGTTCAAATTAAATTATCTTTTGAATACAATTTTTTGATAAACACTTTGAAAATAAAAATAAATATTTTAATATTTAAAATTATAAAAATTTTAATTATATTATCACTATCGAACCATTTACTTCGATCAAACAATTTGACTTAATAGTATTTTATATCATTATATAATGTTTTAACAGCAATTTTCTGATTAGGTAATTATATCATAAATAATTATTTGAGCTGGATCAATGAAAGAAGGAACATTTTATTTGATATTTTGTTAACTTCTGTTAGCATCTTAAGAAAATCAGTAATTTTCTGAATTAATTACGTAATTACGTAATCCTCTTTTCTTTGATCCAGCTCCAATAATTATTTATCAATAATGGATCATTATCAACTATTTAAAATTATAATTATCTTATCTTATTTCTTAATAACAACAAAACGAAACATGATTTGATTTCGTATTTTTATTATTTAGGACTGAAGAGTCACTTAATTGTATCAATCCAATAAACAAATTTGTTGAGCTGGAACCAGGTAAATTGACTTAAATATTTCCTTATGCACTTTATAAAACAAAAACTCTGGGCACTAATTAAAAATGTTTGAAATAATATTTACAAGTAGTTCACTTGTGAGATTCATCTTTAAGAATACGTCAATATTTATGCGGTGTTACATACTCTATTTAATATAACTTTTATATTTTTAGATCAAAGCGAAAACAAAATATCTTAAAATATTCGAATCTGGAATGTGTTTTACATTGAGAAATTGAAAAATAAAGCAAATTATACTCCATTTCATCCACTTTGCATTTATTTAACCAAGCCTTTGTCCCTAAATGATCAATCTAAAAATTATTCATATTATATTATTCAATAATATGAATAACAAAGTATGATAAAACAGTAAAGCAAATTTAAAAATGAAATAAATAGGGCTAAAGAGAAAAATGGAATTTAAGGGGCGAAAGGGAAGGTTAAAGGGTATAAAGATGATAAAGAGAGTTATAGTAAATGAGGTATAAAGGGATTAAGGGGATTTACTTGAAATTTACAACGTATAAAAGGGGGATATGAAGTATTATAGACAATTTCACTGAATCAGTATAAATCTAGGCTTCAATCACTACAGCCGACCACATTATCCTCTTTATAACCCAATAAATTTGTAATAAATAAGTAAATATTTAAATATTGTAATATTAATATTAAATACATATTGTAAAAGTAAGTTGGAACATCAAAGGATTAACTTATGATGTAGTCTCGACTTATTACTAAATGAGTGGATGTGTATGGATAGGAATGTTGGGAGAATTTTTGATTCTATACTGTATTTATTGAGAATAAATTAATATTTTATTTTAATTTTTCCTGGATTGATCAAGTTGCCATATCCCCGGGGAACAGACCTGATCTTAGTATTCTACATTATAAAATATACTTCTTATGAAATAACTTAAATATTCAGATTTGGAATATTGTTTTACCCTCTTAGGGAAAATGAACCAGATCTAAAAATTATTCATACTATACTTTACAATAAAAGTATAATATGAATAATATTTAAATCTATTTCATTTACTTATCTACTTCGTTAACTTATCTTTTTTGAAAATATATTTTTTACTTTAAAATAGACTTTTTTAAATATATAAAAGCATATAATGTATAAAAGCATTATATATTTTGTGGCTGAATCGTGTAATTTTCCAAATTTGATTTTTTTAAAGTGCAAATACAGCAGGTATAACATTTTTACAGTATAATTCAAGAAGCAAAGATATAAAAATCAAATATAAATCCGACGATAATAACTAAATATTTCACTATGCAATAAGAATTTCATATTCAATTGAAAATTAATTAATTAAATTAATTTTATTAATTTTATTTAATTAAAGCTGTTAAAATAAAAGTTAAGTGTTACTCTATAAGTGAAATAATTAATTTCGATTACTGCAAAGTAAAATTGCTCTAAGAATAAGCAATTCCGTTGTTTGAAATTCTAATAAAATAATTTCAATTCCAAACATTTTAATTCGCTGATACAATTGGCAGTCGCAAGTTTAAATTTAAACAAATTAAATAAATTATTTAAATTTGAATAATCATTTAATATTAATTAATAAAATCATAATTAATAAAAGTTTTAATTGTCAAAATTAAACAATTGAGATTAAAATTTATATTTTGTTCAATAAAGAATATATTTATTAAACTGACGTGTTCTGATTCGTAATATTTGCCTTTATGTATCCTTCAATTCGACAATCAGATAATTTATTAAATTTATAAACTTAATAAATAATTAAATAATTAAATTTATAATATTAATATTAAATAGATTTTTAAAATCTATTGTTATGTAATCTCTTGTTAATCTATTGCTCACTCTTGTTATTTAATCGATTTATATAAAAAATTTCATACGTGGATTAGATATTCTATTAAATTCGTGTTTGCTTATATCTGTATAAACATTTAAATGTTTGCCTCTATATATACATTCTAGTTTAATGCTTACCAACTCATTATGGGGAATGACCTACAAATATTTTCTGTAGCCTGATATAACCGTATGTGATTCAAATACTTAAGTGAAACATAGAGTATTTCAAGTGCAATTCTTGAATTCTTAAGTGAAATACTTGATGATTTCATTGACATCACGATGTAAGTTTGTACTCTAGAACTGCTATATTCCACATGGACTAGAAATATACCCTGGTATGAAAAAGCTGTTCTAATTTATTGATTGATTTTGTTCACTATCCTCACTCGCTTAACTCTTTTAATTGCAGCCTTTAACTGCTGCAATTGAGATCCTCTAGCCATCGCGATTCACTGACATACCAAATATTATTTTCGTATAATTTGATGCATTCCGTGTCTAATTTTTAGAATTGCATTCTTTACCTTTTCCGGGGACTACAACATGCGATCACTTGATTGATTTTAAAAGCTTTCGGGTGATAGGTGATCAGAAATGAAACTAATTAACGAATATAGATGGAAATATTGTATTATAATTATTAATCTTAACATATCTGCTGGCTTAATTTCGTCTATTTTGGAAAGTATGAAGAGAATTTTAACACAATTATTTTGTTCTTAATATAGTAATAATTATTCAAATAAATTACTGTATTCAAATTATTCCTATAAATGTAAGTCTGCTAATCAAAATTTTTATTTAAATTGCAAGTCTGACTCGTATTCCTTTATTTGAAAGACAGCGATCCCCCATTTAAGCGTCGAATTGTTGTGCCTCGAAAAGACAAGTTAGCTAATGATGAGTACTCTTTTGGTGAGTTTCTCGGTAGGTTAGTATTGTGACGGATAGAATTTTGTGTTTTGCATAAATTGAATTTATAGGGGTAAATTTGGGGAAGTGAAAAAATGCATCGAAAAACGTGGATCAAAGGAGTTAGCCGCAAAATTCGTTCCGGTACGTAGCGAAACCGACAGGGGAAACGTTTACAACGAAATCGAGGTGATGAATAGTCTTCAGCACCCCCGACTGCTTCAACTATATGAAGCATTTGATTGCGGCAAAGAAATTATATTAATAATGGAACTGTAAGTTGCTTTAAACTTGATGTTTAAATATTTTAAAATAACTTGAATAAGTAATTTTAATTTTACATAAGTAATTTTTTGATTAATTTAATCAAACAAAATAATTTTCCGATCTTTCCTAATAAAAATGATTTGATCGGTGTTTTTTCGTCCTTCTTTCGTCTCTAAAGCTCAATATCGTCTCATTGCTATCTTTATTGATTACCTGACCACTTTTTCACTCTTATCATTATTTCCTTCTGGTTGTGGCACTACATAAACCTAACAGGTATTGGTCCTATTTTTGATACAGCAGTACTCTACTAATCAGCCTGGGTGGGTCTCATCAGCTGCTGGCCAAAGACCTACATTTTACGTTTCGACCCTTAATATCTGCCTTCTCCGTACACAGTGGCTGATCGAATTCAAACTTAGGACGTCTGTATCGCGAATCAATGTTCCATTCGCTAGGCTGGCTGATCCAGTGGTGTAGATATACATTTCTGTACAGTATTTTTGGTAGTGGATTGTATTCTAATGATCTATTAGAAACATACCCTAGTTATGTGATCCGCTAGCCGGATCACCGTTTTTCACACTGACACTTGCAATGAATGTTTTTAATTGTATTTGATTGCATGTGTGAGCTGATATTTGTCTGATTGTGGCACGATATTATCTTCACAGGTATTGCTCCTATTGTTGATACAGCCGGGGCCAGGATTTTCAACTTCGTGATTCACAACTACATCGTTTTCAGTTCTTTTGTTTTCTAACTTAAAGCAGTACCGAAATCATAGTAATTTATGACGAAATCACAGTAACAAAATTACAACCAAGTACTTATGAATGATTACTTAATTTAGACAAAGTTTCCAATATCGAATAAATAGTTTTATTATGGATTTTCATATTGGCTGATAACACAAAACATTTACAGAATCGAATACAAATCAGATACACCATATATTAAAATGGAGATTGTAGGTTATCAGGATAAATTAATGATATAAAAATGCTGAAAAACATTAAATTACGTGAAATAATATTGCGGGGAAATTGACACTGAAGTCAATTTGGAAAATTCAAAATCTCACTACTAGACGACAATTATGAAACTACTACGACATTTTGAAATTTTCAAAATGTTTACAAATTTACAATTTACAGTATTTGATAGGTTATAAGTTGACCTATCCAATAGTAATCCACAATTTTCTTCCTTCTCACTTAAAGTAGTACCGGTTTCTCAAAAGTATTATTTATTGTACGAAAAACATTGCATAAAATAAATGGATCTTGATCTAGTACAATTATGTTTACCTTGGATTAAAATGTACTTGGCTTCATCAGCCAAGTGCTGATGAAGCCAAGTATGCTTCATCTTTTTAATATTGTACGTTTACATGCATCGAACATGGCTTGTGTATGTCATTTCCTTTTCTAAAGTCAGAGTGTACACGTATTTCCTTTAACTCGTTTTTTGCTTAGCTTGTTTTGTAAAGAACACCAGCTAGGATCCTTTTTGAAGGATCTTAGCTGGTGTTCCTGAATTTTATATTGTACAGTTGTTACTGAATTATATATAAGAGCTGAATGTATATATAATCGCGTTGATGTTGCCAAAATACCGAAGTTCAATTACAAGCAGAGCAGACATCCTTATCACTCCTAGACGATCTGATGGTAGCAGGCAGAACTCGTCAGTAGGGTGAACTACCATCAGTCGTTTCGGCTGCCTTGTGATATATTAAATAGGCATCTCCGAGAATTTGCTAACGTGGTAGCATGGGCATAGCCTCTTTAAACTAACAACGTGCTTTGCGGATCATCCTTATTTTATTCAGCAGGAATTTTACTTGCTGTCGTTGCTTGCTTTCTCACAGGATCCCTTTGAGGATACATTTTTATAATTCTATATCTGACTGTGTTAAACTGTGCTCCGGGAGCTAATAAGCTTCAGTTTCATAATTGTAGATGTTGCCAAAAAAGGGAGTTCGATTACAAGTAGAGCAGATTTCCTTATTACTCGCAGACGAGCTGATGTTAGCCGGTAGCACTCATCAGTAGGGTGAACTACCATCAGTCATTTCGGCTGCCTTGTGATATATTAAATAGGCATCTCCGAGAATTTGCTAACGTGGTAGCATGGGCATAGCCTCTTTAAACTAACCATGTGCTTTCCGGACCATCCTGATTTTATTCAGCAGGAATTTTACTTGCTGTCGTTGCTTGTTTTCTCACAGGATCCATAATAGGATTCATTTACATAATTTGATATTTTGATGTTTTACATCAGAAGTGACCAACACTTTTCGATTAAGCGCCAATTTTCCTTTCAGAGAATATCAAATGCGCAAATTTTTTTATAAAAAGAACCCACACATTTTTCAAATATTTGCCCTTTTCAATCAAAAATGTTGAAAAATATATAACTTTGTTTTCAATAATAAATAAAGTGTTCAAACTAACTTTTGGAAATAACCGTAAAATAAGTGAACATTTTTATTAACAACTTTATAAGAAAAATCCCGTCTTTATAAAAAAGATAATGCGCCATGGTGCATCGTCCAATACGCCACATGTGGCGCATACGCCATGAGTTGGCCATCTGTTTTATACTGTTCTCCGGGAGCCAATAAGCTTCAGTTTTATAATCGTTGATGTTGCCAAAAAACCGTTGTTCGATTACTAGCAGAGCAGACTTCATTATTAATTCTAGACGAGCTGATGGTAGCCGGCAGCACTCATCCGTAAGGTATGTTAAAAATATGTTAAATATCATTAAAATGTTTAATGATATAATTCAAAGGGACATCTTAAAATATAGTCATTTTGCAATATTTCGTAATCTGGTTAAAAAATTGTCTTGGATATAAATACTTACAATAATTTGACTTGATAAAGATCCTAGTGAGGATCGAAACGTCAAAATTAACAATTTGTCTCTGGTCTTTGGTTGGTTACTGTTACGATAATTTAGTATGTATATACATTTTTTAATGTTTAATTATTTGTTAGATATTATTACAGACAAAATTTGTATTAGATGAATTTAAAATTTGATTTAAAAACTTATTTGCATGCATTCTTTGTAGAAAGTCAATAATTTATTATCAACTTATTATAATTTGTTATATAAAACGTTTATGTAATTTTGTTTTTTAACTAGAATTAGCGGTGGAGAATTGTTCGAACGTGTGATTGATGATGATTTTATTTTGACAGAAATGTTATGTGAATTATACGTACGACAGATCTGCGAGGGAATTTCATTTATGCACAACCAAAATTTTCTGCATCTTGATATGAAAGTAAGTTCTAATTTCAAAATTAAAAAATATTTGTTGTTTTTTCGTAAAAAGTGATATGTTAAATATCATTAAAATGTTTAATAATATAATTCAAAGGGACATTTTAAACAATAATATTTTACAATATTTGGTAATCAACTGCTACTGTTATTTGATCATTTTAATTATTTTGTTTTTAATTGTTTCCAATAACGGTTCCTCCTGATGACCTCCAATCCTTATTCTGATACAACGTCTGTTATTTATTTGTAAATTAATTTAAATTGATTTTTATTTTAAATTTAATTTTTAAATTTTAAATTAATATAAATAATATCAAATCTTATATTACAATTATTTATAATTCTTTATAATTTATTATTTAATTATTTGAATTTTATTTAGCATTTTTTAATTTATAAATAATATAAAATTTATGGACTCAGTTAGCTGATCTGATCTGTTTTGTTTAATCTTTTTGTCATGTTGGATTTTTATAAGTGATTTCAGCATCCACAGATTAGTTTTTTATTTGACGATCAGAGACACATCGTTAAATGAACTTGCTCTATATAAACTAATCGTATTTTTAACATTTATGTCTTTGCAAAACCATTTAAAACGATCATCGAAAAGCATAGTATTTAGTATTCAAAAATAGTTTTACCTGGAGATGAATAAGTTATTAAAAATCAGTAATTAGATTATAAATAATTTAATTTAAAATCGATGATTTAAAATTGAATAAAAATTCAAAATTAAATTTAAATTATTTACTATGAAAGTTTGAAACATGCATATTCACCCAAATTCTTCAATTTTGCCGGCACTGCGCATTTTTTAATCAATTATTTATAATTATTTATTATTTTATTTATTGAATTTTATTTAGCATTATTGTAAATTTGTAAATAATACATAATACGTAGACTCAATTATGATTGAGTATGATTTATGATTTAGCATATGATTTATGCTACTGTGTAAACCCTTTTATTTGTAATAATTGCATCAAAATATATTTTAAATTTATAATTTGAACAATAAATTAAAATACAATTTTTTCGATATCCTTTAAAATGTTTGTAAATTTCCCTACATATAAATGATCAATCGAGTTTTCTGAATCTTAAGTTCTTATCAATTGAAATCATATCTATAGTTAATTTATGTTACTTTATGCGATTACAAGGTCTACTGAGTAATTTGCTAGTTTTTCATTAATTATTAATATCTAATATTTATCTAATATTTAATTATATTATATAATATTTTTATATATAATAATATAATATTGTAATATATGATATACATATAATATGAGATAAATATCTCATAGAATATGAGATGTTACAGACAGCGTACTGAGAGTAGCTCCAAAATTGTATCAAAAGTATCGTGAAAACATTAAAATCAAAAAAATCGAAACAAGCAGCAGTGCCCAGTGCCTTAGACAATTTGGTCCGATCAACAAGAGGACCGGAGACTGAACGTATAGAAGAATATTTTTTAGATAACGCATAATTTATACAAAACTGATAGGTTTGAGTATGAAAAAGTCGTATACATAGCGTGTTTGATTGACAACAATGAACACTTTTGAAAAGTCGAAAACTATGGCATCAACATAAGCTCTTTGATTAATTGAGCTAGACCAATTAGTGTGGGTAACTAGAAGATTGATTAGGTGGAACTCCGTTTTCCAAAGTCATACTGGCTATCACATAATGAATGTCTAGATTCAATAAACGATTCAATTTGATTGAATCTGTTCTGGTGATCTTTTAATTAATTATTTTATTTATTTTTGTAAATTTTGTTAGATAACTCACGGTAATTTGGAGTTCGAGCTACATTATCATTCATTACTTCCAGCTCCACACACCTTGACGGACGACATGGTAGATTTTAAACTGAATCATAGTTAATGTTTCGTCCGCTACATCCATACTCATCAAGCGTAATGTACACCCGAACTTATCAAAGGTGTAGTAATCATTATAATATACGATTATTCAATTTTCATATCTAGATGAATACTATTTTATTATAAATATCAGTTTTATTAAAAATTAAACTATCTAAATAAATTTGTTCACTAATCAGATTGTTTTTCTCTTAGATTTCGTTTTGAAAACAAGTTGGGTCCTAAACATCTTAAAAAATTAATTTTTTTAAGTATTTCTCATTGATCATCTGGATGTCTAAAGTATGTTTAAAAACAAAGTGTGGATACAAATTAAAAAATTTAAAATTTCAATATTCGAAAATAGCCAACAAAAAATGAATTTATAAATCATATTTATTTATCAATTTCAGTTACATTATTTACTGACATACTATAAATAAGGCGTGAATTTGTCCAGGTATATAGCAAATTAAGGTTAACAGTACATTTAACCAAAATGTTCCGTGACATTCATTTGTTTTCAGAAATACCGCAGCTGGTGGCAAAAAAATGCCAATATTGCCAAACACAAACTATATAGTACCATATTGAATCTAAAATTAAATTAAATCAAAAATTCTAAAGTTACCCAGAATAATATGCTTTTGTTCTCTTTCAAATTCAAATGCGTGCATTCCTAAATATACAGAAAATGCCAAACCGTATAAACTTGATATAACTTGACATATATATATATATATATAACTTGATATAATTCATATAAAACCTTATAACAATTGTTTATAGTTATTTATTATCTAATTATCAAATTTTGATTTATTGATATGGCATTATTATTTATATTTATTTATTTTCCTTTTTTATTTATTTAATGTTTATTTTACAATTATATTAAATACGTAAACTTAGTTAGATGAATTGATTATTGATCCTGTAAAACAAATACTTTTATTTTCCTAATTAATATAAGCCCTAAATATTTCGATAAATCAAAATTATTAAAAAGTAGGGATATCTATTTTCAGAAAGGTAAAATGTGTTCTAATGAGAGTTAATAGTAACTTTTACTCAAAGAATGTTTATTCAATAAGCAAAAAAATTTATCTAGTAAAACCCATGTTGATGATAAAGAAAGTATATATCTAGATATAAACATTAAATTAACATCAATTAAAACTACTTTTAATTTGTATCGTAAAGATGATATATTTAAATTTACAAGAAACATATTTTCGCATGAGCATCAATGGATACCATAAAATATAATACATTAAATAATGAAATTATAAGAATTGCTATAATTTGTAACGATTTATAAAAAATAAAATAAAATAAATCTTAATAAAACCAATATTAATGATAAAGAAGGTGTATATCTAGATATAAACTAAATTAACATTAACGAAAACTACTTTTAATTTATATCGTAAAGATGATATATTTAAATTTACAAAAAAATATTTTTGCATGAGCATTCATACTATATAATTTTAAATATAATACATTAAATAATGAAATTTTAAGAATTGCAACAATTTGTAACGATATTGGTTTTCTTCAAAATCATTTAAATAATTTAATAGATGCATATTTTAAACTAGGTTACTTTAAAAATAAAATCAAACAGAAAATAGTAAAATATACAATACACTTTTAAGAATATCAAACAATGCAGGTAGCCTTATTCTTAATAAAACCAATGTTGATGATAAAGGAGGTATATATCTGGATATGAACATTAAATAAAAAATATTTATTTATTTATTAATAACATATCTTTATATCGTCTTGCACACCAAACAATATAAGATATAAAGTTTGAGCACTTAAGTTTTGATTTCAAAATATAGTACGCTATTCTATTAATAATTATTTGTCTAATTTAATTAAAACATATTTCAAACCTTGAGTTTTTAAAGAAAAATAAGTAATGTGTCATATAAGTTACAGGCATTTCGTTGAGCGCAAAAATCTCCTCAGGAGATTTTTGGCGTAAAAATCTCCTGAAAATTTATTCACCCCTATAATACCTACACTACCTACACTATTAGGTAGTGTAGGTAGTGTACACTACACTATTAGGTAGTGTAGTTATTCACCCCTACACTACCTACACTATTAGGTAGTGTAGAAACACTACCTAATGATGTTTAGGTAGTGAATCAATATTTTACACTATTAGGTAGTGTATAGGTAGTGTTTAGGTAGTGAAGCAATAAAGGAAAGGGGGAAAGCGGGGAACAAAGCTCAAAGCAAGTATCATTTTTATGATTATATTTTTATGATTACATTCATATGATTATATTTTCTTTGAAATTTTTCATTTTAGGGGTGAATAAATTTTCAGAAGATTTTTACGCCAAAAATAGTGTAGAAATATCCTTCATAAGCTATCTTTTCCTTTCCTATATTGCTCCTGATTATATTTTCTTTGAAATTTTTCATTATATGGGTGAATAAATTTTCAGGAGATTTTTACGCCAAAAATCTCCTGCGGAGATTTTTGCGGACAGTCCTAATTTAATTAAAACATATTTCAAACCTTGAGTTTTTAAAGAAAAATAAGTAATATGTCACATAAGTTACAGACATTTTTGTTAAAGTTAATCATTAAAAATAGTCAAATCGAAATAAAAAGAATATTAGTGAAGGTTGTAGAAACGTTTTAACTGTTATTGTGCGATATAAATTATTTCACAAGAATAAATATAAATAAATAATTAATAAATAATAAATATAAATATATTAATATAAATATATTTTATATTAATCAATATAAATTATATTTATATTTTAATATTCTTAAAATATTTAAAAACGACCATAATTTTCCATAAGTATCGTACGATGCTAATCGACAAAGTTAATAATTTCACCAATTAGATTGTCATACCCTTAAAAATAAAATATTCAAAATTTTTGCTTTATTTACTGATGCATCAAACAGTTTAAATTGAATTAAGCGCGGAAAACTGGATAAAGAGAAAATCATGGGTGAACGAAGTTAATTTATTATGATAAATTATTCTTAATTTATTTCTTTTTTCGTCTTACAGGTGTAACTATTAAATTAATAAAGTTTGAACTACAATAATGAACTTTCGAACAACTTCAAGTCAGCTATTATAGCTCATATACTTCTGAACGGACTATTCATAAGGGTAAACTAATATTAAAAATATTACATTAAATAATGCAATTTTAAGAATTGCCATGATATGTAATGATATCGGTTTTATTTAAAATCATTTAAATAATTTAAAAGATACTTATTTTTAAACTGGGTTACTATAAAAAATACAATCAAACAGAAAATAGGTAAATATATAAATCAACACAATAATATTAAAAATAAATATAATTTCTTAAGCGGAAAATTTTTATGAAGTGATAGTATATAAAATACCGTATTAAAATAAGATATTCAATATAATTACATTACTTAAAAGGAAATACAGTTTTGCCGAATATTCGGCCTTAAACTCTTAGGGGGCCTTATATACAAAGTTCAAGCTGCATACCTACATCCATAAGGATGTATAACGATTATATTTCTTATATATATGAAATATGTTTTTGATATATAACATATATGTAATGATATTGATTTTTTTCAAAATCATTTAAATAATTTAAAAGATACTTTTTTAAAAGATAATAAAACTGTTCCAATATAACAATTACTAATTAAACAAAAACAAAAATTACAAATAATAAATTGTGTCTAAGTCCTGTCTATCGCTCGTCCCCTCAACCGTGCCTAGAACGCAACAAGCGTTACCGCGTTGGATGGCAACGCTCAGCCTCTGCAGCAAGAAATTCGTGGATCGCCGCTCTCCGGTCACTGCTGCTATCCGCTGACCTATTTCGTGCATTATGGCTTCCACCTCTGGGCCCAACGCACCAAGCGTTTCCACAGCGACCGGCACAAAATTGTAGATCGGTGTCAGGAAAGAGTATTTGCTGCGTTTCTTGTGTTCTGCTCAACTGGCTACCGCTCCCGGTGCGGTCACAGCTGTATTTAAATGACTCGGTGCCAAGGCGTCTGGACCGGTGAAATCCCAAGCCAAACACCTGTCACTTGACCATGGAGTCAGTGACAAACCATCCGGCCGCCTGTCATCATGATGCGCCTGTAACTTCGGCTCCCGACGCGATAGGATTTCTGTCGACATCAGTGCACGCTTGATGAGATCGCTGACTGCACTGTGGCGTGACAGTCTGCCGATGGCCTTGTGGCAGCTGAGCCCATGTCGTCCGCTGGCGTGTAATCCGCTCCGCAGACACATACATGTGGCAGACAGACTGGGGCACCGAGGCGCAGGGCAATGGCGATGCGTAGTGACGAGTCGTCAAGTCTTGTGCCGAGCGACAAACAGGGACGTGTGTGAAGGAAGGCCCCAGAATGAGGTGCAGTAGCCGCAATTAGACGCGCTTTGCTCGCCTGGTCAATTGCAGCTGACAACACCTTCGCTCCCTGGACGGTAACCAACGGAGTATCCCAGAATTTCTGTTCTGTAGCGAAGGACGGTTGGACTGGCATGAAAAACGCTCGAGACTGCCATTTGGTCACTGCAGTAGTGTATGTCGCTTCGCTGGTACCGCAGTAGTCATTTAGTCGCCCTGGCAGGATCCAAGTTATGAGTGTTTGCGACCCGGCGACCGATGATAGGAAGGCCGGTAGAGCAATATCCGTCGCTCTCATGGTGCCGAGTCCGCCGTTAGCAAGCGGTAGTGATGCCTGGTCCCATGCTCCATCGGACAGCGCAATATTGAGGACGGACTGCAACGACGACCGAATTACGTTGTCGTATTCAAACAACAGCTGCTTCCTGTAGCATGGAGCGCGGCGTAGAGTGAACATCGTCTTCGGTATCGCGAAGCATTTTTTTAGCAGGAACAGCGCATCGTGAGCGTATAGAAGCGATAGCTGGTTAGACACGTTGTAATTCATGCAGTTTTATTTCCAATGCCTTGTTTACGCTCTTCTCACATCCTATTAGTACTCTAAGTAGCATTGCTGATGCTGGGTCGACGTGTTTGACATCTGGAGCGACTGCTTCGAAACTTCTCACAACATAGTTGTCGTCAGTAATGAGCTCACACTTACCAACATTGATGACGAGTCCCAGCTCCTTTCCTCACGCCGTCAACATACTCCAGTCTGAGAGCAACGTGTTGCTCATTTAAGAATATCAAATGTTGCAGGTAGCAACATATTTATACTATATAAATAAAAATAAAGATAAATAATAAATAATTATTTATTATTTTGAGGTAAAGAAATTACTTTGATTTAAACTACTTTTAATTAACTACTTTTAATATCGTAAAGATGACATATTCAAATTTACAAGATACATTTTTGCATGAATATTCATGCATACTATATAATATTAAATATAATACATTAAATAATGAAATATTAAGAATTGCAACAATATGTAATAATATTTGCAGACATCAAAATCATTTAAATAATTTAATAGATACATATTTTAAACTAGGTTACTATAAAAATAACATCAAGCAGAAAATAGTAAAATATATAAATCAACACAATAATATTAAAAATAAATTTAAACTCTTAAGTGGCAAATTTTTATGGATGGATAATAAATAATATACTTTGTATTAGAATAAGATACTAGATAGTTTTATCAGAGGAAATACATCATTAGCATGCATTTGGCCCCGCTGCTATGTTGGGTAGAGGAGTTAGGGGCCGAAACCTGATAGCATAGCAGTTCCTCCGAATTACCTCCAATTATTATTCTGATACAACGTATGTCATTTATTAGTCAATTCATAAAAATTACGTTTATTTTAAATTTAAATTTTTTATTTTAAATTGATTTAAATTATATAAAATCTAAAAACAATTATTAATTTTATTATTTAATTATTAAATTTTGATTTAGCATTATTATGTTTTGTTTATTTTATCATTATTTTATTTTATAATTTATTTTATATTAAATACGTAGACTCAGTTAGCTGATTTGATTGTAAAAAAATATTTCCATCCTGATCTGCATTTTAAATTGGTGTTTACCAATAATGACTTTTCAAGAGGAAATACGTCCTTAGTACGTATTTGGCCCCGCTGCTATGTTGGGTAGAGGAGTTAGGGGCCGAAACCTGATAGCATAGCAGTTCCTCCTGATAACCTCTAATTCTTATTATGACACAATAAATAAAATACATAAATAAAATCCAACAGAAAGTAGTAAAATATACAAATCAACAAAATATTATAAAAATAAATTTAAACTCTTTAGAGGAAATATCCGCAAAATATTTCCGTCTATTTGATCCGCGAAAAAATATGAAAAATCAATAATTTGCAAGAAATATAATTTGCAAGACGTAAAACTTTTCAGAGCAAGTAATTTATGTCGAAAATTATGTTCGTCTTTTTATTATTTTACGAGTTAAATTTCATAGAGTGCATGCAGTCTAGCATGTATTTAAAACTTCAATACAAGATGACATACCTTAAGGCGAAAATGTAAACTTTATACAGACAAACGTCTTTCAATAAAACAATCAACGAAATTTGGAAATGACTTTTGACTGATTTCTCATTTTATTCGAATTTTGAATAAAATATATCGTTGTGACCGTGACAGCGGCGTGACAGCTGCAGTTATTCGCTCTGCTCTAAAATATTTGCAAACATTCTATCATTCACAGATACTTTTACCAGCATTCGATTGTTCAGAAAATTTCTTTTCCAAGATGGATGTATTCAAAGATGGATGTATTACAGGATGAATGTATTACAGGATGAATGTATTACAGGATGGATGTGAATGATTGTGTGCCATAAAGTGATACTTTACTCGAGGAATCAGCACTTGCTTTTATTTATGATCAATAATAGGGATATATATATATTCATAGGCCATTTGAGGGAACCAGATTTGTATATTATTTTTGAATAAATTATTGTTAAAAAAATAAATAATATTTATTAGTATAAATAATATATTTAAATAATAATATAAAATAATATAAATATATAATATATGTTCTTATATAAGAATATAGCAATCCTTTAATCGCTCGTTCAAATTATATTGTCCATCATGACTTTAGCGATACTTAAACCTTTAATTAATAGGTGTTGAAACAGCTTAAGTAATAATTACTTATGACTACTACAGATTATTGGCGTCATTAAAATTTAAAGTTTTTCGTACTTAAATTATTTACAAATATTTACAAAGTAAATTGCTATAAATCAACTTAAATTGATTAAAAATATGATATAAATATGATTTAATCATTTAATCATATTTCGTAATGATCATATTTCAATAATTATATATAATGAAAATGTAGATTGAAGCTGCCGGTCAGAATCACTCATGGATTCGATCAGATATTTGAAAGTCCGAAATAAACTGAATGACAAAGATAACCAAATTATGTGTGGCAACGTTTCAAACCTCTAGAGGTCTCCCTCAAGTCAAATACCCTAACATCGTTTTTACGATCTATTTGACCCGAGGAAGATCCCTAGAGAGTTGAAATGTTGTCACAAATAATTTGGTTTTCTTTGTCAGTTTCTTTCGGACTTTCAAATGTATATACAAGCATAGTAATATATACATATATGTTTTCCTCACAAGGAGGCATAAACACTGGGCGGAATTCTATATATCCTCGTCACACTAATTAATTGATTAATTGATATGTGAAGACCGTTAGTATTGAGCCATTAATCTGTGAAGACAGCGTACTGTATAAGTGCACACAAATGAAATGGATTCATTTGTGTACATTCATCCGCGGTATTTTCATCTATTACTTCCCCAACTACATACACTTTGACTCAAAACATGCCAGATTTTAGACTGACATTGGTATTGTTTCGTTGCTACTTCTTGCCATGTTACACCCGGACTCATCAGAAGGATGTGTACCGCTGTAGTTTGCTTTTGAACTCTTTTGACATTTTCAGATTTGAACGTAGGCTCTTTCGATAAGTGGGACTACGCTTTACTTGTTAACTATCTTGTCTAACTATCAATCAGGAAAATGTTGATTTTGTTTACTCGTATATAATATTTATTTCAAATCTTAAAGAATTAAATAATTATTTAATTTAAATTCTTATGTATTCTTATCTTTTCAAGTAAAATTTATCATAAATATTATTATAAAAATCTATTTTTATTAGGTACTAGTGTTTATTCTATTAATAAAAGGTAAGAAATTAATTCTATAATATACCAACATTATTATTGCATAAAAAAATTATATATGAAGGTATATAGATATAATCAGTTACCATTTTTTAAACAGTAAAAATCGCAAAAATATTATCCTTTAAAATAGGATGTTTAACAAATACATTTTAAAAGAAGTATTATAGAAGTACTAACAAATACATCGTTCAAAATAATACATTTTAAAAATCAAGTATTTACTTTAAAAGAACAGTAACTTAAAGCATCATTAAACTATAAGTTAAAATATTGAGACAATATTTGCAAAATTTAAGCATCTAAATATTTCCAGGTACTCGCCAATGAATATTATAACTTTTATGTAGAAATTCAAAATACAATTTTAATATGTGAAACAATCGAATATATAGAACTGATGATAAATTGTGAATGACATTTAAAATCGTTTTTATTGACTATTATCACATCATGAATATAAAAAAAAGAATCATCTTCATTACAAATAGCAATAAATATACTTCAAGTAGAACATTCGGATCATTTATATGGCAAGCCAATTTGAATTTATTCTTCATTATTAGACACCTCTGCTGAATCAATTCTAAAAACTTCTGGATGTATCGTTTGTGAAATTCACAATTCCGATTTTTCTCTTTGTTTACTTGTTGATAACAAATGCTGCTTGTCGAATTAAAATATACTTGATTCATTTGGGCTCCAATTATCTTCATTGTAAATAATTTTTTTAGCCTCCGCATCAGGATTTTCTTTAGTGCTAGATATTTCCGCCTATTAAATATATACAAAAATTTAATATTTTTGTCGTAAAAATAGATAACACCATATTTTAAACTGTGTTGTTGGTTTGCATCGTCGATTCGCAAAATCAACGATGCAAAGGAAAATGTTTAAAAATATTTTTTAAATATTAACTTAAAACAAAACAAATTGTTTATGATTACAGGTAATCAAATTGTTATTCATCGTTGTGTTATTAGTTAATTGATAGTTCAAAAATATCGTAAAAATAGATTACATTGATACCATATTTTAATTTTGTTGGACTAGTATTCTGAATTTGATTATTAGTTATTAATAATATCATTAATAATATTATTTATCATTAATAAATAATATTAATAATTAAGGTAACACAAGTAATGTCCTACTCAAACTCAAGCTGCATGCCGTTAAAAAGCTCCCCTTAAGCTGCTTGTCTCAAGGCAATCTGTGATCTTTTTTGTCTCTCGATCAACATTTAACTTATCTGGTTATTTCGCTTGATTTGTCGTCTGCTTTTGTCATTGTAAATCACTCTATTCTCCTTCACCTCCTTCGAAATCGTTATGGCTTCTCAGCCTTTACTCTTAAATGGATCTCGGCATATCTTACTAGGCGCTCTTCCATTGTATCATCCGACAATGCAGTTGGTGGTGTACCGCAAAATTCTGCACTTGGCCCTATCTTATTTTTCCGTCTTCTAGGAAATCTCGGTCCACTTGGCTTAGAATTCATATGTTCTTTCATGTAATATCCAGATTACATCCTTATATATTCTTCCGCACCCAATTTATCCTAAACGAATCTCCTCTCATCGATTTTATCTTGCCTAGAATCTTTATCTCAGCACCTTTCATCCTTTAAAATGGTTGTAAATTCTCCATTAAATATGGTGCTATTTGGATCCAACCCTTCCCGCATGCAGATTCAACTGCCTTGCTTGGATTCGCTTACATTTCTCGGAGTATTTATTTCTCGGAGTATTTATTTCTCGGAGTAATTATTTCTCGGAGTAATTATTTCTCGGAGTATTTATTTCTCAGAGTAATTATTTCTCAGAGTAATTATTTCTCGAAGTAATTATTCCTTTCTCGTTCTAATCATTTGCACTAAAAAGGTTTCGTTCCTGTCATTCAATTATCCATAGCATTCGTCGCATTCGTAAAAAACCACTAATTTTTCCATTTCTAGCACTATTTTTTCCCTCTTACTACCCAGACTTGATTATTGCATCTCACTTTTCTCAAACTTCACATCTTGTGCTATTGCACTCTGTATCGCTTTATTCGCACTGCAGCACGCATACTTCGTCGATGCCGGCATTTTGATACAATCTTCAATGAACTTATCAACCTGCATTGACTCAATGTACATAATCGGGTTTTATATTACTATGCCGATCTCGCTCTTCGTTTACTTTATCATTCCCCTTCGTATCTCCATCTAAAATTGCGACGTGCTGAATATTCGTCCTCCAGAGCATTTCGCTCAAACAATCAGTTTCTGTTACACATTCCTCGTCATCGATCGAACTTTTGCCTGCGTTATTGTATCATTTCTATGTATCTCATTTAGAATTATCTTCCCGTGTAGCTTCGTTGCTAGCCTAACCTCACTACCTTTAAATTCATGCTTTTCACCTTTCTACTGAGTAATTTGGTCATGCAGCTAAGCTAGCATGGAGATCCGAAGCTTTTATCGTTCCAACGTCGGCTACGTAGTATGAACTTCAGTCACATCCCTTTTTAATTTTTGGTCTATTTCAGTGGACTTGTAAGCGGCCTGTCTGCATAAGCCACTTAAACAATTAATAAATCTATCTATAAATATTATAATATTTATATTATAATATTAATACTATACAAATATATCAAATTTAACCAATTTATGGTAAAATTCAGGAATAAATTGTAGTTTTGGTTACAATTAGAAGGTCATCATATGGACATTTATTGTTTAAATCATTCATTTTACTTTAACATATGGATACTGTCCTAAATAGTTAAAATAGAATATTATTTCAATTACATATTTAACCAATTTATGTTATAATTTATATACAGCAATAAATTATCACATTTATAATTAAAAGATTGATCTAACTTTGACATTTGTATTATTCATATTTGCAAAATATTGAACAAGTGCAAAATTGAATCAGTTACCAATGTGGACATCGAAAGTACGATTAAATAGTCTATTTCACCACACACAAAAATCTATTGTATTCATTCATGCACGAGTGTTTTGTATTTGCACAATATTGAACAAGTGCAAAATTGAATCAGTTACCAATGTGGACATCGAAAGTACGATTAAATAGTCTATTTCACCACACACAAAAATCTATTGTATTCATTCATGCACGAGTGTTTTGTATTTGCACAATATTGAACAAGTGCAAAATTGAATCAGCTACCAATGTGGACATCAAAAATTGAGTTGTTAATTAGAATGCTTGTTACAATTTCTACTGACTATTGAGTTTTATCGCGCATGCTTTAAATAAATCTTGAAATATCAGTTATTTCAAAAAGTATATACTTTATCTACAAAAAATATAATTTTATGTTCAAATTCGAGAATTATTGGATGTTATTATGCAATATTATTTACCAAACCTATATTTAATTACTGCAGATAAACTACATAGAAATTACATGTTTTATAAATGATTTAAAAATTAGAAATTACCTCATTCCAACTTGACTTCTCTTTTCCCAAAAACTGTTCATTTGTGTTGAATTATTCTTCATTTTGCGTAAAACTTAACTCTCATATAAAATGACAAGCTTTAAAATTTCTCCTTATTTATTAGCCATTGTCTAATTAGTAAGTCGTTGTAACTAATCCCTTAATTGATATTTTTTAAATAAAACGAATATGCCGGTTTTTCATTATCGGAAATTATAAAAATAGTCAAATCAATAGATGCCGCTTTTTGTATGCGTCAACAGTGACTTGTAAATCGATGAACTACGCAGATGCATTTAAGTGATTAGGTCAGAACAGTATGGATGTATTATGTCGTGCAGTAACACGTTTCTAAATATAAAATAGTGCCATATTTCACAATTGTTAATTGTCTTTCAATGGTGTTGATTTTAACTTTGTTAATAATGAACCAAAATGTATTTTAACATTGAAAATGACCGTAAATGAAAAGCAAAGCATAAATCAAAAATATAAATGAACCAGCAATCGAAACGACTATTTCAATTTAAATTATATTGTATTGCAATAAGATTTTGAACTTGTAATAATTGAAATATAAATATTATGGCTAGTATTTTTAACAAGAACATACAAAACAAATTTAACATAAAATAGTTACAAAAATTCGAAATGTTATAAAGCTGTTGATTTACATGCAACCGAGAATGTTTATTCCTGATGCTCGTACTATTTGAAAATACGTTGTTTGGCAGTTCCTCCTGATGACCTCTAATCCTTATTCTGATACATCGTATGTTATTTATTAGTCAATTCATAATAATTGATTGTTATTTTAAAGCTCAATTTAAAATTTTAGTTTTATAAAAATTATAAAAAATTTAATTATAATTTGGTTAAATTAATTAAATAATTAAATTAATCAGAGAACAAATACATCGTGTAATTCATGAGTTTAAAAGTCGGTGACCAATACATGAAATTCGTGTTCTATACACAAATCCTCGACCATTGTGGCCGATTGTACAAATTCTACAAAACCTAATTCGTCTTAGGGACACATCCCCACAAGTATATTCACAGTTGATATCTTCAAATATTAGAGGTTTAGTAGATAATCAAATGAATAGTCAACATAGGTAGACATTTAAATAATTCTAGGAGTAAAGAAAAATATAATCAGATATAAGTAAATATATTCCTAAAATAAGTTATAAGCTGCTTAAATGCTTACTTTGGTAAACTAATTAATAGTGAACGCTCGAATATATCTAAGATAAAAATTTGGAAAGATTATATATTAGATAAAATTAAATATTAAAAAATAAAATAAAATAAATAATATTATCAATAAAATAAAATTTACAATTCGTTATATAATGACTTGAATGCTTACTTTGGTAAGCTGATTAATAGTGAAAGCTTGAATATATCTAAGATAAAAATTTGACGTACGATTTTAGTGCGCTTTATACAAATCTAGATTTATCAGATATTAAAGATGCGTTAGTAAAATTAATTAATATTATATTCGGAAAAAGATATACATATATATGTTACAATAACTATAACGCCTATCTAACAAAAATTAAACCATCAAATAAATATAAATATATGGATAAAATTGGGTTAATAGAATCCTTAAATATTTTAATAAATCAAAATTATTTAAAGGTAAGGACATCTATATTTAGACAAGAAAAAGGTGTCTCAATGGAAGGAAATAGTAGCCTAATTATAGCTGACTTATTTTTAAGCTTTATAGAATATGAATTTGTTCATAACTGTATAAAAACTAAATCTAAACTATATAAATATATGAAATATATGGTTCGATTTATTGAAAATATATATGTGTATTTAACTCTAACAATTTTTATTCGAAAGTCAAGCAAATTTTTTCAACGTAGCATATATTAAAACTTATATTGATAATAAAGAAGGTGAATATATAGATATATGGGTTTATTTTTATTTTGCCTAGCTACTAACGACTTGGCATACAGCCTCATGTCAGAGCAATATCTCTGGTACCTTAACGATTGTATCTGGGCGGCACATTGAAACTGTGATCAGTGATATTATCAAGACACGCGAACTGAGAGTTAAAATCGGCCTCACTTAAAACCGGGTCAGTTGCTATGGTTATCAAAAAGAAAAAGATTGCTAAATATAACGGTCTCGAATAAGCACAATACACGTTAATTTCAATAGCAATGGTAACACTAGGCGCCTAGATCTAAGCGCATCCAGATTTTTGGAAACAGGAAAAAGCTCATTTAGTCAACATGGGACCACCGCGTTTGAACGTGGCTGATTCATCAGATCAGTGCAGCCATACAGTGTGCAACGCAACGTGATTTGTAAAGGATGATGATGATTCGTCTATCGCGGCGTTTTAAGAATTGGAACACGAGAGATTTAAATTATTAAATAAAGATTTTCTTAATAAATGACAACAGATAGCTAATTTAAAAAAGGAATGTTAATATTCTTCCCAAGTAAATATTTCTTTCGTCTTCAGATCTGTTATGGCCTCAGGTCCAATGCGATCTGATCCACACAGCCAATCCAACACGCCGCTCTCCGACTGACCCACCCGGGTTCTGTCACCCTCCCCCCGAAGAATCTAATCGAGGCGGACGATGCTCGGTAATCTCGAGATGAGGAGCTTAAGAAACCTTAGTATTTGTTCTGGGGGACATCCTTTTAAAAAGAAGACCAATCCCGAGATAGCCCAAGTACCCCAGAGGTGCACTTGGGTTTTCTCTTTCAATGACAGATGTTGCGCCCGTTTCAGGGCGCATCTAGCTCTCTTCAGGATACGTTTTAGTCTATCCAGGTCAGCTTTCGCTGACCAGTTCACTGTTATGGTAAACCCCAGGTATTTTACTCGACTTGTGAAGGTAGGAAGAGGTTGATTAATCAGGATAGAAGATAGAGCTGAGAGTGCTAATCTCTTGAGCTTTTTCTTTGTCGCTGGGGCGCCATGAAAGACAACCACCTGCGATTTGGATGAGTTTAAAACAAGGTTGGAAAAAGGCAGCTGATCTTTTAATCTTGTAAAGAAACGGCTGATGTCAAAGACTACATCTTTGCATCTGCGTCTAGAGAACAGGGATGTGGTATCATCAGCGTATACCACAAGATGTTGATCGCGTTTGAATTTTTTGTAGAGTTCAATGGAGGCAGCAAGATACAAGATTGGAGAAAGTGGGGAGCCTTGAGGCACACCTGTAATAGGGTAGAACTGACGTACATCAGGGTCGTCTTCATATAAGTATCGATTGGTGTACAGCAATATTTCCACCCTGGAGAGAAGTGATAACAAAAGGAATGGAAATGCGGTCAAATGCAGCAGAGAAGTCAAGAAAAACAGCCACAGCAAGCTGATGACTGTTGTCTTGACAAAACTGTTGCACTTTACCTATTGCTTAATGTACCGAGCGATCTCTTACGTACCCATGAAAACATGGTTGGATTAAATTTCGCCTACTTAGATGATCGCGGATTTTACACGCAAGCGCGTGTAAAATCATGGAGATGAGGGAGTTTTAAATCGGAATCGGTCGCAGATCTTTAGGATATGAAATCGACTTCTTTTTTGGTATAAAAACACGACGGCTGATGTTTATTCCAGCAATGTCGGCACTGTCGGCGACGTTAGTAGAGCAGAAAGTAAATATTTTACCAACTTCTCTCTTTGTTTTCTGGACTCTGCCGATCTAAGGTCCATAGCCTGAAGTAGTTCTTGGTCAAACATACCTCTACAGGCATTCAGGGGAGTCAATGTCGCGGCACCAGAATAAAACCCAGGTTTCCTCGCAGCAGAAGATTGAAACAAACTACTGTACTTCTTACAGAAGACATATCTTCTAATCCAGGCTGGGTGACTCTCCCCACAGTTGAAGCAGGACGGAGGCCGTACATTTGCTGCTGCTTGCTGCAGCAGAACCTGACGTTGATTTGTTCTGTTTAATTTGTCCTGTTTGATATAAATTGAGTGATATCCGTTTGGTAATGTCTTACTTTGAACGAAGAATTTATTCGTTATTGCTGTTAATGGTCACTGTGATTGACCGAAACGTAGTTAACCAAACGTTGCTGTTTCTTTTCGCGATGGATTTTATTGGAGGCTGCCTGATTTATAACAGTCAAGATTAGTAACTTTATTTCACCCATTTGCTGCTAAACATGTTTGCCATTATTATTTTCAATAAAATTTTATGAATTATCTTTAGAAATTTATGATTCCACAATTAAAAGTCTATCATTCGATCAACTAATCGTGTTCATAAGACCTGAATTTCTTTAATAGCAAAGTGTAAGCGGTTATACCACCTTATGATTTAATACACCTTCAGTGATGTATTTTATATTAAATTGTTTTCTTATATTTGACGTTATTTACTGTGAAAAACTTATGTTCTCCTTATATCCAATTAATTGCATCAGTTGCATCCTCAATTCAGGATACCTTCAGTCGAAAGTACATCCTGAATTCAGAATATACAATTCAGGATATAAATTCATCGGATGTGTATTAATCAATGTTTTCTTTTTAAGCTTATTCTGTTAATGAAAGTAGTCACGATAATTGAGAAAGAGGAGGGGAAGCTATAGGCTGGTGTGATAAACACACCGTAATTGATCACTTGACTGGCATATACAAATAGCCACTAGGTGATAAAGTAGCGTAATGTTTAAATGTTGTCGATTTACGAGAATACTAACGTTAGCTAACTTGAATTTATTTTAAAAATACTAGTATAGTCTCCTAAAACTCGTATAAGCCGATGTACTTTTAAGTTTAAAATTTAAAATTAAAAAGTAGCGTACTTATAGAATGCAGTCGATTAAAGACATTACAATATAAAAATTGATTTTTATTTTAAAATCTAACAACATATAAATGCAAAATCTTATAATAATTTTTTTGATTTGTTTATTTATTTTTTAATCATTTATTTTATTCATAGAGTCATATATATGACTCTACCTTCGAAAGCTAGTGTTATTTAAAATTAATATATTAAATGATATAAAATACTCAAACTAAGTTAGCGGATCATATTCATAAAGACAACGACCTATTCTTTGTTCCGCAAAACGGAATTCGATATCACGATTATATAGTTAATAACATAATAATTAAATTTATCTCTTCTTTTAAAAAACATATTAAGAGTAAAAAAACTTTTGTTTGATGATTATTTTATCTTTTACATATATTGACTGATACGTGATTTTCGCATTATCAAACATCAGATAACCCTCACTTATTCAGATATTAATAAGAACTCTTGATATTTAAATACAAATAAAACTAAATGTTTATTTACAAAGTCAATTGGCAAAAACAGAATTTATATTTTGTTTCTTATTCCTTGTGTTTCAATTGGAATCATATCCCGAGTCATAATTGAGCATGACGTCATGCATGAAGCTTCGCCAGTAGTATTCTCTATACAGAGCTCGTATTGTTCGTAAATTCGCTTCATTCCAAGCAAAAGCTACTTGTATGTTTCTAAAAGGCAAAATAAAAACTTTAAAACTTTTAAAACTTTTTTAAAAGTTTTAAATTTTTTTAGTTCACAAAATACTATGTAATGAAAGGCTCTTAATCGAAATATTTTTTGGAGAAATCAGTCAAAGTACAAAAAATTAATTTTAATTATTTTTCGAATTAAACTATTTCAGGCAATAAAACATTGCTTGAAATAATTTTAGGTTTAGATAAAATCATGGTTCAAGATTCATGTTTAATTGTTCTGATGAGTATAAACGGTTATTTATTTAAATACAAATATTTTTGCAAAATAGTAATTTAATTTTAAATTTACAAATTTTTATAGCATGTGCATATTCTTAAATTTATAATTATACACTGTGAAACGATCGTATTCAATAACTCACATTTTAAGATCCCGTTTAAGTGAGTGTATTTATCTAAATATTTATATATTTACATGTATAATTTGTGTAAATTTAAGCGAGCTGAAATGTTTAATTTCCTAATAGTTTGAAAATATTGATTTTTTGTTTTATACATCGAATTCACCAGAAAATGTTAAACATTTTTTAAAATGTTTATACATTCATAAAATGTTTATGAATATTATGTAACATTTTATGTACAAATTGAAGTTTAACCAAATTTAAAATTCCCTCTATTAAAAAAATAAATGAATGTTAAACAATTCTCGCTTGAATGTGCTAAGTCGCCCGTAAATTACACGTAAATATGTTTTTGTGATGAACAGTAAATTTATTGAAACCAATATTTCGGTAATATATCTATTGACCATCATCAGTGTATCTAAAATATAAAACGGTCTGAAACTGTATTGAATTCTTTCTTTCTTTTTCCTTTTTCTTTCTCTTTTAATGATTTTATATTTTAGATACCCTGATAATGGTCAATAGATATATGACCGAAATATTGGTTTCAATAATTTCACTGTTCATCACAAAAACATTTTCACGTGTAATTTACGGGCGACTTAACACATTCCAGCAAGAATTGTTCAAAAAGTTATTAAAAGGATGATAAATAAATAACAAATAACAAATAGTAGATAACAGATAAATAAAAAGGAATAAAACTCGCAACACTGGAAATGTTAAAAAGTTAAATGTTAAAATATTCTTCAAAGTGAACGTAGACAATATTCGTTTTCTATATTAATATTCTACGAAGTTATTATTAATATTAATTTCGTAGAATTGAATTTCGTTGAATCGATTAAAACCCCAATGAAAATGCTGTGTTTTAAAAACTTTACTTTTAAATACAAAGCGACTTGATTTATGTATAAAAATAGCTCACAAATAAAAATAAATACTTAAGATATGTATATAAATGAACAATTAGAAATATTAAAACAACTTTTAAGTGATAATAAGCTAAAAGATCTTTATGTAAATATAAGAAGTTTTTCTAAAGATATCATATGTTCAATAAATCAAAAATTAATTAACGACTATGATAGGCTAAGTTGTATAATAGACAGTTATTGTAATACAAAATACTATAATCGTACAATAAATGTAAATAATAACAATAGAAAATATACATTAACCATAAACTTCATTAATAAATGTATAGATAACATAAATATAGACGGACTTTTAAATAATTCTAAAAGTAAAGAAATAATAGGGTCAGATTTAAGTAAATATATTCCTAAAATAAGGTATAAACTCCTACCACCATTAGGACGAAAAATTTGTAATTATAATAAAGAATTAAAATCAATATGTAACGATAATATTAGAAACATAATGGAAACAGAATGCAATTGTAAAAGTCTTAGTTTTGATAAAATAAATGAACATATATGTACCCATAATCTAGAATTAATTGAAAATTGTGAATTAAGAAAGCTGCTATCGAAAGGGTATAAATATAGATTAAATAACAACAACGACAAAAATAAAATATACGGTTCGTTATATAATAACTTAAATGATTACTTTAGTAAGCTGATTAATAGTGAAAGCTCGAATATATCTAAGATAAAAATTTGGAAAGATTATATATTTGATAAAATTAAAAATAAAATGAAAATAACAAACAATTATAAAAGGAAAGATAAAATTAATAAAGATATGTATAAAGAACTTACTAAATTAAAGGATAACTATATAATAACAACTATTGATAAAGCTAGTAATAACTTTGTCTTCATATGCAAAAAGCTTTATTATGATATACTAATGAAAGAGGTTAATTCTAATGATTTAAATGTAAATCCAGCATATGAACGTAGTGAGTTGAGTTTAGAATCAATTATTACAAGTCACTGTTCTATAATGGATAAAAAGGGTATAAAGGTTGAATTAGACAATAAAACTATACCTATATTATATTGGAATCCAAAATTACATAAAAATCCAATAAAACCTAGGTTCATATGTAGTGCGTTTAAATGTACATTAAAACCACTTTCTGTTTATATGAATAAAATGCTTAAAGTAATTAAAGCACATTTTAAAAAATATTGCAAGGTAATCGAAATTACCTTTTCAAAATATAAATACATACGATTTTAGTACGCTTTATACAAATCTAGATTTAGTAGATATTAAAGAAGCGTTAGTAAAATTAATTAATCTTATATTCGGAAAAAGATATACATATATATGTTATAATAATTATAACGCCTATCTAACAAAAATTAAACCATCAAATAAATATAAATATATGGATAAAATTGAATTAATAGAATCCTTAAATATTTTGATAAATCAAAATTATTTAAAAGTAGGGACATCTATATTTAGACAAGTAAAAGGTGTTCCAATGGGTGGTAATAGTAGCCCAATTATAGCTGACTTGTTTTTAAGCTTTATAGAATATGAATTTGTTCATAACTGTGTAAAAACTAAATCTAAACAATATAAATATATGAAATATATGTTTCGATACGTTGATGATATATGTGTATTTAATTCTAATAATTTTTATTCAATTAGTGAGCACATTTATCCAGAAAGCCTTATTCTTAACAAAACCAATATTAATGGTAAAGAAGGTGTATATCTAGATATGAACATTAAATTAACATTAACTAAAACTACTATTAATTTATATCGTAAAGATGACATATTTAAATTTACAAGAAACATATTTTTGCATGAGCATTCATGCATACCATATAATATAAAATATAATACATTAAATAATGAAATTTTAAGAATTGCAACAATATGTAATGATATTGGCTTTCTTAAAAATCATTTAAATAATTTAATAGATACATATTTTAAACTAGGTTACTATAAAAATAACATCAAGCAGAAAATAGTAAAATATATAAATCAACACAATAATATAAAGAATAAATTTAAACTCTTAAGTGGCAAATTTTTATGGATGGATAATAAATAATATACTTTGCATTAGAATAAGATACTAGATAGTTATTTCAGAGGAAATACATCATTAGCATGTATTTGGCCCCGCTGCTATGTTGGGTAGAGGAGTTAGGGGCCGAAACCTGATAGCAGAGCAGTTCCTCCGAATTACCTCCAATTATTATTCTGATACAACGTATGTCATTTATTAGTCAATTCATAAAAATTACGTTTATTTTAAATTTTATTTTTTATTTTTATTTTTTAACTTGATTAAAATTATAGAAAATCTAAAAACAATTATTAATTTTATTATTTAATTATTAAATTTTGATTTAGCATTATTATGTTTTGTTTATTTTATAATTATATAACAATACGTAGACTCAGTTAGCTGATTTAATTTATAGCGATGTTAATTGATGTTAAATTATTGTTTGCTTAAATAAATTTATTTGAAAATTGTATTTTCATCAAATAGTAGTCATATATCTAACGTTATTAATATTTTCATTTTTGAGTGCTGCTGCAAAAATTCTTTTGTAATTCATTGTTGACTTTTTGTCTTTGCGCAACAATCTTTAAGAAAAATATCTCGGCGTTTTCAATTGGTCAATTTTATCGCAATTTATCGATGAAAATGATTCGGCAAATGATGATGCCAATCGTTAATGAATTATTTAAATGCAATAAAGTTTTTGTAATGGAAAATGATAAATCAAGAATATCAATTGTGCATATTGCTCAGTACATCTCTTATATAGCTTTTGAATCGAGTTGTGTACTTTTTGCAAAAAACGAGTTACTTTCCAGTGAATTACCAAATCCATTTTCTAAGAAGTTATAATAGATTCTAAGAAGACTGCTGGTAAATAGACAAATGATAATCAGTGTATATTGTGACGAGGCTCAGTATCGATTAAAAATTAGCAAAAAAACCAGAATTTGCAAGATCTTACGAGGATTGAGAAAAGATCCGAGGCGATATCAAATTCTAGAAATGAGCGTAGGAGTTGGAAGAATACTTGAAAACCACAGAATATTTCTTTTACAGACTACGCCTGGGCCGCAGTTTACTTATATTGTTCAACGAAGAAACATGCAAGTAGCTTGGAATGAAGCGAATATGCGTCGACCGAGAAACATACAAGTAGCTTTTGCTTGGAATGAAGCGAATATACGAACAATACGAGCTCTGTATAGAGAATACTACTGGCGAAGCTTCATGCATGACGTCATGCTCAATTATGACTCGGGATATGATTCCAATTGAAACACAAGGAATAAGAAACAAAATATAAATTCTGTTTTTGCCAATTGACTTTGTAAATAAACATTTAGTTTTATTTGTATTTAAATATCAAGAGTTCTTATTAATATCTGAATAAGTGAGGGTTATCTGATGTTTGATAATGCGAAAATCACGTATCAGTCAATATATGTAAAAGATAAAATAATCATCAAACAAAAGTTTTTTTACTCTTAATATGTTTTTTAAAAGAAGAGATAAATTTAATTATTATGTTATTAACTATATAATCGTGATATCGAATTCCGTTTTGCGGAACAAAGAATAGGTCGTTGTCTTTATGAATATGATCCGCTAACTTAGTTTGGGTATTTTATATCATTTAATATATTAATTTTAAATAACACTAGCTTTCGAAGGTAGAGTCATATATATGACTCTATGAATAAAATAAATGATTAAAAAATAAATAAACAAATCAAAAATATTATTATAAGATTTTGCATTTATATGTTGTTAGATTTTAAAATAAAAATCAATTTTTATATTGTAATGTCTTTAATCGACTGCATTCTATAAGTACGCTACTTTTTAATTTTAAATTTTAAACTTAAAAGTACATCGGCTTATACGAGTTTTAGGAGACTATACTAGTATTTTTAAAATAAATTCAAGTCAGCTAACGTTAGTATTCTCTTTAATCGACTACATTTAAACATTACGCTACTTTATCACCTAGTGGCTATTTGTATATGCCAGTCAAGTGATCAATTACGGTGTGTTTATCACACCAGCTTATAGCTTCCCCTCCTCTTTCTCAATTATCGTGACTACTTTCATTAACAGAATAAGCTTAAAAAGAAAACATTGATTAATACACATCCGATGAATTTATATCCTGAATTGTATATTCTGAATTCAGGATGTACTTTCGACTGAAGGTATCCTGAATTGAGGATGCAACTGATGCAATTAATTGGATATAAGGAGAACATAAGTTTTTCACAGTAAATAACGTCAAATATAAGAAAACAATTTAATATAAAATACATCACTGAAGGTGTATTAAATCATAAGGTGGTATAAGCGCTTACACTTTGCTATTAAAGAAATTCAGGTCTTATGAACTCGATTAGTTGATCGAATGATAGACTTTTAATTGTGGAATCATAAATTTCTAAAGATAATTCATAAAATTTTATTGAAAATAATAATGGCAAACATGTTTAGCAGCAAATGGGTGAAATAAAGTTACTAATCTTGACTGTTATAAATCAGGCAGCCTCCAATAAAATCCGTCGAGATCCCATTCTTAAAACACCGCGAAAGATGCGTCATCATCCTACTTTACAAATCACATTGCATTGCCGCGCTGTATGGCTGCACTAATCTGATAAATCAGCCACGTCCAAACGCGTTGGTCCCATGTTG
The DNA here is from genome assembly GCA_012934845.2 of Pomphorhynchus laevis. NCBI lineage: Eukaryota > Metazoa > Acanthocephala > Palaeacanthocephala > Echinorhynchida > Pomphorhynchidae > Pomphorhynchus > Pomphorhynchus laevis. The sequence continues at coordinate 134,796 of WNNJ02001468.1, read as the reverse complement.
ACTAAATGAGCTTTTTCCTGTTTCCAAAAATCTGGATGCGCTTAGATCTAGGCGCCTAGTGTTACCATTGCTATTGAAATTAACGTGTATTGTGCTTATTCGAGACCGTTATATTTAGCAATCTTTTTCTTTTTGATAACCATAGCAACTGACCCGGGAAGCAGTGACATAGTGTGTTTGATGACTGGTCGCAAGTTTGTTCGGAAAATAAAACCTCACACAAGCATACGACCGTCCTTCTCAGAAAAACAAGTGACATCATTGGGACGTTTACCGTTACTTATCAACAGTCCAGCGGGCCCTAGTCTTCACGGATAACCAGCAGGATCTAGGGCCATTAAGATCAGGTTGTCGAAAGCAAAGCGTCGAAGGCGCCGGTTCTTTGAACGTTAGCAATCTAGAGCATGTTCGCCCTCACTTGCAACGGACAGACCCCAAACACATGTAAAAGCTTGGCAACCGTGAACACCTAGTCATAAGGAAATTGGCAACGTCAATGCCTGGTCGTCAAGTCTAGTTTACATCGATGAGATTAGTATTGCCTCCAACTATGCTCCTAAATGATTAGACGATATTATATTCAAGCGTGCTCTAGTCTGTTCGACTGTACTCTTGCCAACAAGCAGTTATAGACTACGACATATAAGCATTTTGGTCATCGTTTAAATGTTTCGATACGATGGTGCACTACACCAGAAATCTTCGGACTACAAAGCTATGCTGTTCTTGTATCCGGTGTCAAACTCAGACAAAATTTGAAAAAGCCAATTTTGCCGCAGATTGAGAATAATGTCGGCCACCTTAGCGACAGAAAAAGCGAATGTGGATATGACAGTATTCTGAAAGAGACGAATTCAAAGCGCTACAAGTTAAACATGTATGGTCGCCACTTAGCTTCGCCCCTTAGTGGGACGTTCAAGAGGTGTTTCAATAACTTGCTCATTTTCTTCATCAAATGTATCTATTTTACTGCTTTTAAAGCACGGCGCGTTTTTCAGTTAGATGCCGATCTTTGGAAGAGATAAACAATGAAGCAGCATAAAACAGAGCATCGTGGCGTTTAAGTTCTGACAATCCTGTACCAGCAATGACTTACTTCGTAATGGTATTACCTGGGGCATCGATTGTTAAAACTTGCAATTGGAACACCTAATAAGGTGGTTGTAACTAAACGGACAAAAGTGCGAACATGTAGCAAATGTATTAAGCTAGATCCTCGTCATCTGTAATAATCTTCGACTTTTTAATGTTTAGAGTGAGGCCGATTTTAACTCTGAGTTCGCGTGTCTTGATAATATCACTGATCACAGTTTCAATGTGCCGCCCAGATGCAATCGTTAAGGTACCAGATATATTGCTATGACATGAGGCGGTATGCCAAGTCGTTAGTGGTCAGGCAAAATAGGAATGAACCCATATATCTATATATTCACCTTCTTTATTATCAATATAAGTTTTAATATATGCTACGTTGAAAAAATTTGCTTGACTTTCGAATAAAAATTGTTAGAGTTAAATACATATATATTATCAATATATCGAAACATATATTTCATATATTTATATAATTAAATCAGCTAACTGAGTCTACATATTGTTATATAATTATAAAATAAACAAAACATAATAATGCTAAATCAAAATTCAATAATTCAATAATTTAAAATTAATAATTGTTTTTAGATTTGCTATAATTTTAATCAAGTTAAAAAATAAAAATAAAAATAAAAAATAAAATTTAAAATAAACGTCATTTTTATGAATTGACTAATAAATAACAGACGTTGTATCAGAATAAGAATTAGAGGTCATCAGGAGGAACTGCTATGCTATCAGGTTTCGGCCCCTAACTCCTCTACCCAACATAGCAGCGGGGCCAAATACATGCTAATGATGTATTTCCTCTGAAATAACTATCTAGTATCTTATTCTAATGCAAAGTATATTATTTATTATCCATCCATAAAAATTTGCCACTTAAGAGTTTAAATTTATTCTTTATATTATTGTGTTGATTTATATATTTTACTATTTTCTGCTTGATGTTATTTTTATAGTAATCTAGTTTAAAATATGTATCTATTAAATTATTTAAATGATTTTTAAGAAAGCCAATATCATTACATATTGTTGCAATTCTTAAAATTTCATTATTTAATGTATTATATTTTATATTATATGGTATGCATGAATGCTCATGCAAAAATATGTTTCTTGTAAATTTAAATATGTCATCTTTACGATATAAATTAATAGTAGTTTTAGTTAATGTTAATTTAATGTTCATATCTAGATATACACCTTCTTTACCATTAATATTGGTTTTGTTAAGAATAAGGCTTTCTGGATAAATGTGCTCACTAATTGAATAAAAATTATTAGAATTAAATACACATATATCATCAATGTATCGAAACATATATTTCATATATTTATATTGTTTAGATTTAGTTTTTACACAGTTATGAACAAATTCATATTCTATAAAGCTTAAAAACAAGTCAGCTATAATTGGGCTACTATTACCACCCATTGGAACACCTTTTACTTGTCTAAATATAGATGTCCCTACTTTTAAATAATTTTGATTTATCAAAATATTTAAGGATTCTATTAATTCAATTTTATCCATATATTTATATTTATTTGATGGTTTAATTTTTGTAAGATAGGCGTTATAATTATTATAACATATATATGTATATCTTTTTCCGAATATAAGATTAATTAATTTTGCTAGCGCTTCTTTAATATCTACTAAATCTAGATTTGTATAAAGCGTACTAAAATCATATGTACTTATATTTTGAAAATTTATTCCTTTTGTCTGTTCACAAAATTCTTTTGTAGAATTAATACTGAAATAGTGTTTTATACCAGTATTAATTTCGATTACCTTGCAATATTTTTTAAAATGTGCTTTAATTACTTTAAGTATTTTATTCATATAGACAGAAAGTGGTTTTAATGTACATTTAAAAGCACTACATATGAACCTAGGTTTTATCAATACTAGCTTTATCAATAGTTTTTATTATATAGTTTTTCTTCAATTAAGTAAGTTCTTATATATATCTTTATTAATTTCATATTTCCTTTTGTAATTGTTTGTTATTTTCATTTTTTCACCAATTTTATCAAATATATAATCTTTCCAAATTTTTATCTTAGATATATTCGAGCTTTCACTATTAATCAGCTTACCAAAGTAAGCATTTAAGCAGCTTATAACTTATTTTAGGAATATATTTACTTATATCTGATTATATTTTTCTTTCCTAGAATTATTTAAATGTCTACCTATGTTGACTATTCATTTGATTATCTACTAAACCTCTAATATTTGAAGATATCAACTGTGAATATACTTGTGGGGATGTGTCCCTAAGACGAATTAGGTTTTGTAGAATTTGTACAATCGGCCACAATGGTCGAGGATTTGTGTATAGAACACGAATTTCATGTATTGGTCACCGACTTTTAAACTCATGAATTACACGATGTATTTGTTCTCTGATTAATTTAATTATTTAATTAATTTAACCAAATTATAATTAAATTTTTTATAATTTTTATAAAACTAAAATTTTAAATTGAGCTTTAAAATAACAATCAATTATTATGAATTGACTAATAAATAACATACGATGTATCAGAATAAGGATTAGAGGTCATCAGGAGGAACTGCCAAACAACGTATTTTCAAATAGTACGAGCATCAGGAATAAACATTCTCGGTTGCATGTAAATCAACAGCTTTATAACATTTCGAATTTTTGTAACTATTTTATGTTAAATTTGTTTTGTATGTTCTTGTTAAAAATACTAGCCATAATATTTATATTTCAATTATTACAAGTTCAAAATCTTATTGCAATACAATATAATTTAAATTGAAATAGTCGTTTCGATTGCTGGTTCATTTATATTTTTGATTTATGCTTTGCTTTTCATTTACGGTCATTTTCAATGTTAAAATACATTTTGGTTCATTATTAACAAAGTTAAAATCAACACCATTGAAAGACAATTAACAATTGTGAAATGTGGCACTATTTTATATTTAGAAACGTGTTACTGCACGACATAATACATCCATACTGTTCTGACTTAATCACTTAAATGCATCTGCGTAGTTCATCGATTTACAAGTCACTGTTGACGCATACAAAAAGCGGCATCTATTGATTTGACTATTTTTATAATTTCCGATAATGAAAAACCGGCATATTCGTTTTATTTAAAAAATATCAATTAAGGGATTAGTTACAACGACTTACTAATTAGACAATGGCTAATAAATAAGGAGAAATTTTAAAGCTTGTCATTTTATATGAGAGTTAAGTTTTACGCAAAATGAAGAATAATTCAACACAAATGAACAGTTTTTGGGAAAAGAGAAGTCAAGTTGGAATGAGGTAATTTCTAATTTTTAAATCATTTATAAAACATGTAATTTCTATGTAGTTTATCTGCAGTAATTAAATATAGGTTTGGTAAATAATATTGCATAATAACATCCAATAATTCTCGAATTTGAACATAAAATTATATTTTTTGTAGATAAAGTATATACTTTTTGAAATAACTGATATTTCAAGATTTATTTAAAGCATGCGCGATAAAACTCAATAGTCAGTAGAAATTGTAACAAGCATTCTAATTAAAAACTTAATTTTTGATGTCCACATTGGTAGCTGATTCAATTTTGCACTTGTTCAATATTGTGCAAATACAAAACACTCGTGCATGAATGAATACAATAGATTTTTGTGTGTGGTGAAATAGACTATTTAATCGTACTTTCGATGTCCACATTGGTAACTGATTCAATTCTTCACTTGTTCAATATTTTGCAAATATGAATAATACAAATGTCAAAGTTAGATCAATCTTTTAATTATAAATGTGATAATTTATTGCTGTATATAAATTATAACATAAATTGGTTAAATATGTAATTGAAATAATATTCTATTTTAACTATTTAGGACAGAATCCATATGTTAAAGTAAAATGAATGATTTAAATAATAAATGTCCATATGATGACCTTCTAATTGTAACCAAAACTACAATTTATTCCTGAATTTAAATTTTACCATAAATTGGTTAAATTTGATATATTTGTATAGTATTAATATTATAATATAAATATTATAATATTTATAGATAGATTTATTAATTGTTTAAGTGGCTTATGCAGACAGGCCGCTTACAAGTCCACTGAAATAAACCAAAAATTAAAAAGGGATGTGACTGAAGTTCATACTACGTAGCCGACGTTGGAACGATAAAAACTTCGGATCTCCATGCTAGCTTAGCTGCATGACCAAATTACTCAGTAGAAAGGTGAAAAGCATGAATTTAAAGGTAGTGAGGTTAGGCTAGCAACGAAGCTAAACGGGAAGATAATTCTAAATGAGATACATAGAAATGATACAATAACGCAGGCAAAAGTTCGATCGATGACGAGGAATGTGTAACAGAAACTGATTGTTTGAGCGAAATGCTCTGGAGAACGAATATTCAGCACGTCGCAATTTTAGATGAAGATACGAAGGGGAATGATAAAGTAAACGAAGAGCGAGATCGGCATAGTAATATAAAACCCGATTATGTACATTGAGTCAATGCAGGTTGATAAGTTCATTGAAGATTGTATCAAAATGCCGGCATCGACGAAGTATGCGTGCTGCAGTGCGAATAAAGCGATACAGAGTGCAATAGCACAAGATGTGGAGTTTGAGAAAAGTGAGATGCAATAATCAAGTCTGGGTAGTAAGAGGGAAAAAATAGTGCTAGAAATGGAAAAATTAGTGGTTTTTTTTCGAATGCGACGAATACCATGGATAATTGAATGACAGGAACGAAACCTTTTTAGTGCAAATGATTAGAACGAGAAAGTAATAATTACTTCGAGAAATAATTACTCTGAGAAATAAATACTCCGAGAAATAATTACTCCGAGAAATAAATTCTCCGAGAAATGTAAGCGAATCCAAGCAAGGCAGTTGAATCTGCATGCGGGAAGGGTTGGATCCAAATAGCACCAGATTTAATGGAGAATTTACAACCATTTTAAAGGATGAAAGGTGCTGAGATAGAGATTCTAGGCAAGATAAAATCGATGAGAGGAGATTCGTTAAGGATGAATTGGGTGCGGAAGAATATATAAGGATGTAATCTGGATATTATATGAAAGAACATATGAATTCTAAGCCAAGTGGACCGAGATTTCCTAGAAGACGGAAGAATAAGATAGGGCCAAGTGCGGAATTTTTCGGTACACCACCAACTGCATTGTCGGATGATACAATGGAAGAGCGCCTAGTAAGATATGCCGAGATCCATTTAAGAGTAAAGGCTGAGAAGCCATAACGATGTCGAAGGAGGTGAAGGAGAATAGAGTGATTTACAATGACAAAAGCAGACGACAAATCAAGCGAAATAACCAGATAAGTTAAATGTTGATCGCGAGACAAAAAAGATCACAGATTGCCTTGAGACAAGCAGCTTAAGGGGAGCTTTTTAACGGCATGCAGCTTGAGTTTGAGTAGGACATTACTTGTGTTACCTTAATTATTAATATTATTTATTAATGATAAATAATATTATTAATGATATTATTAATAACTAATAATCAAATTCAGAATACTAGTCCAACAAAATTAAAATATGGTATCAATGTAATCTATTTTTACGATATTTTTGAACTATCAATTAACTAATAACACAACGATGAATAACAATTTGATTACCTGTAATCATAAACAATTTGTTTTGTTTTAAGTTAATATTTAAAAAATATTTTTAAACATTTTCCTTTGCATCGTCGATTTTGCGAATCGAAGATGCAAACCAACAACACAGTTTAAAATATGGTGTTATCTATTTTTACGACAAAAATATTAAATTTTTGTATATATTTAATAGGCGGAAATATCTAGCACTAAAGAAAATCCTGATGCAGAGGCTAAAAAATTATTTACATTGAAGATAATTGGAGCCCAAATGAATCAAGTATATTTTAATTCGACAAGCAGCATTTGTTATCAACAAGTAAACAAAGAGAAAAATCGGAATTGTGAATTTCACAAGCGATACATCCAGAAGTTTTTAGAATCGATTCAGCAGAGGTATCTAATAATGAAGAATAAATTCAAATTGGCTTGCCATATAAATGATCCGAATGCTCTACTTGAAGTATATTTATTGCTATTTGTAATGAAGATGATTCTTTTTTTTATATTCATGATGTGATAATAGTCAATAAAAACGATTTTAAATGTCATTCACAATTTATCATCAGTTCTATATATTCGATTGTTTCACATATTAAAATTGTATTTTGAATTTCTACATAAAAGTTATAATATTCATTGGCGAGTACCTGGAAATATTTAGATGCTTAATTTTTGCAAATATTGCCTCAATATTTTAACTTATAGTTTAATGATGCTTTAAGTTACTGTTCTTTAAAGTAAATACTTGATTTTTAAAATGTATTATTTTGAACGATGTGTTTGTTAGTACTTCTATAATACTTCTTTTAAAATGTATTTGTTAAACATCCTATTTTAAAGGATAATATTTTTGCGATTTTTACTGTTTAAAAATGGTAACTGATTATATCTATATACCTTCATATATAATTTTTTTATGCAATAATAATGTTGGTATATTATAGAATTAATTTCTTACCTTTTATTAATAGAATAAACACTAGTACCTAATAAAAATAGATTTTTATAATAATATTTATGTTAAATTTTACTTGAAAAGATAAGAATACATAAGAATTTAAATTAAATAATTATTTAATTCTTTAAGATTTGAAATAAATATTATATACGAGTAAACAAAAACATATCATTTTCCTAATTGGTAGTTAGACAAGATAGTTAACAAGTAAAGCGTAGTCCCACTTATCGAAAGAGCCTACGTTCAAATCTGAAAATGTCAAAAGAGTTCAAAAGCAAACTACAGCGGTACACATCCTTCTGATGAGTCCGGGTGTAACATGGCAAGAAGTAGCAACGAAACAATACCAATGTCAGTCTAAAATCTGGCATGTTTTGAGTCAAAGTGTATGTAGTTGGGGAAGTAATAGATGAAAATACCGCGGATGAATGTACACAAATGAATCCATTTCATTTGTGTGCACTTATACAGTACGCTGTCTTCACAGATTAATGGCTCAATACTAACGGTCTTCACATATCAATTAATCAATTAATTAGTGTGACGAGGATATATAGAATTCCGCCCAGTGTTTATGCCTCCTTGTGAGGAAAACATATATGTATATATTACTATGCTTGTATATACATTTGAAAGTCCGAAAGAAACTGACAAAGAAAACCAAATTATTTGTGACAACATTTCAACTCTCTAGGGATCTTCCTCGGGTCAAGTAGATCGTAAAACGATGTTAGGGTATTTGACTTGAGGGAGACCTCTAGAGGTTTGAAACGTTGCCACACATAATTTGGTTATCTTTGTCATTCAGTTTATTTCGGACTTTCAAATATCTGATCGAATCCATGGGTGATTCTGATGTAGTACTACCTGCTCTACTACAAGTAGAGCAGACTGTCTTATCACTCCTAGACGATATAATGGTAGCCGGCAGCACTTATCAATAGGGTGAATTACCATCAGTCGTTTCGGCTTCCTTGTGATTTATTAAGAAGGCATCTCCAAGAATTCTCTGACGTGGTAGCATGAGTAAAGCCTCTTTAAACTAACCATGTGGTTTACGAATCATACTTATGAATTCGACAGGAAATTTTATTGCTGTAGTTGCTTGTAAATTAGAAAGATGGCAAAAACCAACGCAAAATTTATTGAATTGAATATTTCGATGCCTAGCTGGCATCATCTTCAGCAATTGTAATTTGCTTGAACAGTTATAAATTTTCTTGATATTTTTTATTGTAGTTGCTTGTTTTTTGATAAAATTAACAAGAGCAAAAATTCTTGTTTGATGTGCTCCGGGAGACCATCTGGAGCACATTAAGTGTCGGAAACGCTTTAATTCACAATGTCACACAGGTAACTGAAACGATTAGTGGGTACTTCATTTTACTTATGAGTACTGGAGGGCACTCATCATTTCGATGCTAAAGTGATCGTCTAGAAGTGACATAGTGACTGAGTCGTAAATCAAAGCCAGTCTATCAAGCAACACAATTTTATATAGTTTCCGGGAGCCAATAAGCTTTAGTTTTATAATCATAAATGTTGCCAAAAACCGGAGTTTGATTACATGCAGAGCAGACTTCCTTATCACTCCTAGACGAGCTGATGGTAGCAGGCAGCACTCATCAGTAGGGTGAACTACCATAATTCATTTCAGCTGCCTTGTGATATATTTAAAAGGCATATCCGAGAATTTGCTACCGTAGTAGCATGGGCCTAGCCTCTTCAAACTAACCATGTGCTTTCCGGATCATCCTTATTTTATTTAGCAGGAATTTTACTTGCTGTAGTTGCTTGCTTTCTCACAGGATCCTTTGGAGGATACATTTTTATAATTTTATATCTGATTGTGTTAAACTGTGCTTCATGAGCTAATAAACTTCAGTTTCATAAGTGTAGATGTTGCCAAAAACCGGAGTTCGATTACAAGTAGAGCAGATTTCCTTATCACTCCTAGACGAGCTGATGGTAGCCGGCAGCACTTATCAGTAAGGTGAACTACCATCAGTCGTTTCGGCTGCATTGTGATATATTTAAAATGCATCTCCGATAATTTGCTAACGTTGCATCATCGACATAGCCTCCTTAAACTAACAACGTAATTTCCGGATCATCCTAATATTATTCGGCAGGAATTTTAATTGCTATCGTTGCTTTCTTTCTCACAGGACCTTTATATGATACATTTTTATAATTAAATCGGAGAATGTGTAAAACTGAGCTCCGGGAACCAATAAGCTTAAGTTTTATAATCGTAAATGTTGCCAAACACCGGAGTTCGATAACATGCAGATCAGGTATTATTAGCACTCCTAGACGAACTAATAGTAACCGGCAGCACTCAACAATAGGGTGAACCAACCTTAGTCGTTTCGGCTACCAGATGATATATTTAAAAGAATTCTCCGAGAATTTGCTAACGTAGTATCATTGGCATAACTTTTTTAAACTAACCATATGCTTTCCGAAACATCCTAATTTTATTCGGCAGGATAAAGGGTTTCAGCTTTATAATCTTAGATGATGCAAAAATTGGCGTTCGATTACATGTAGAGATGACTTCCTTCTCACTTCTAAACGAGCTAATGGTAAAAGGCAAGACTCATCAGTAGGGTGAACTACCATTAGTTGTTTTGCTGCCTTGTGGTGAATTTCAAAGTAATCTCCGAGAATTCGCTGACGTCATAGCATAGGCATAGCCTCTTTAAATTAAACACTTGCATTCCGGACCATCCTAATTTTATTCGGCAAGAATTTCAATCGCTTTCGTTGCTTGTTTTCTCACAGGATCCATAAGAGGATACATATTTATAATTTCGTAGTATAATGTATTACACTGTGCTCTTAAAGCCAATAAGCCTTAGTTTTACAATCGTAGATGCTGCCAAAAACCAGAGTTCGATTACTAGCAGAGCATACTTTCTTATCACTTCTAGATAAACTCATGAGACCAGCATCACTAATCAGTAGAATGATAACAATAGATCGCTTCAGCTGCCTTGTGATATATTAAAAAGTCATCTCCGAGAATTCGCTGAAGTGGTGGCAGTAACCTAGCCTTTTTAAATAAACCAAATGCTTTCCGGTTCATTTTCTCAGAGGATCCATAAGAGGAAGCATTTTTATAATATGGTAGTATGATGTGTTACACTGTGCTTTAAGAACCAATAATCCTCAGTTTTATAATCGAAGACGTTGACAAAACTCGGAGTTCGATTACTAGCAGAGCAGACTTCCTAATTACTCCTAGACGAGCTAATGGAACCGGCAACACTCATCAGTAGGATGAACTACCATCAGTCGTTTTGGTTGCAAGGTGATATATTTATAAAACATCTCCGAAAATTCGCTGTCGTGATAGCATGGGCATGTTCTTTTCAAACTAACCTCGTGCATTCCGGATCATCTAAATTTTGTTTGGTCAGGATTTCAATTTATGACGTTGATCGCTAACTCACAGCGTTTATAAGAGGATACATATGCTAAATCCTTCAAAGAATTCGGCATATGTATCATTGATATTGCATCAAAGATGCTTGATAACAACGGTCCAGGATTCCATTGGAATACGGCAATATGTTGAAAGCTGCTGCCGGTAAATGACTGAACTACACTTAATGATCAGCATACCATTCGTCACTACTAGACGTCAGAGATGACCCGCAGCGTTCTTCAGTAGTATGGTCCATCTCGATGACTTTTCGGCTACCTGCGTGACTTTTGAAAAAGAGCATTTACGATAAATTGCTTAAGTCCCAGTGGCATAAACTCGTATACCGGAAACTTGCTTATCTGACCATCTCTATCCATATCAGGAGAATCATTTGTTACCATATTCAAAATATTGCCGTATTCCACAATCAACATATTGCCACAATACACATATTGTCGTATTCCAATGGAATCCTGGACCGTTGTTATCAAGCATCTTTGATGCAATCTCAATGATACATATGTCAAAACCTTTGAAGGATCCAACGAATGACGTGATGCAGCAATAAATGATTCTCCTGATATGGATAGAGATGGTCTGATAATCAAGTTTCTAGTTTACGAGCTTTTAAAATGGTTTTAATTGCTAACTTATGGAAAAATCTTAAATCGATAATCGATCGAAAGTGATTACTGGACCGGTCCAGGATTATAACAACGGTCCAGGATAGAATCCTTGACCGTTGTTATAAAGCATCTTTGATGCAATCTTAATGATAGATATAGGAGTGACAAAACACTTCTTCAGTGACTATATACTTGAATTCTTTCCTTTGAAATTGGTGTATGATGGATCAATAATCGGATACAGTCACCTTAATGAAAGTAAGAAAAAATAATATCATTTCAGGTGTATCAGTAATAGGATCCACTAGATCCAATTACAAATTTATAATGAAATATGGTAAATTGGTAATATTCCTCGACCCAACATAGTAGCAACGCCAAATATATGCTAATGACGCATTTACTTTGATGAAATTCGATTATCTAGTATCTCATTTTAATACAAAGTATATTATTTATTAACAATCCATAAAAGTATTCCGCTTAAGAGTTTTAATTGATTTTTCATATTGTTTGATTTTTATATTTTACTGCTTGATTTTATTTTTATAGTAACCTCGATTAAAAATGATATTTATATGATATAATTTATATCAAGTTAAAATTTAAAATTAAAATGTTCATATCTATGTATTTATGTATTTTACTATTTTCTGTTTGATGTTATTTTTATAGTAACTCAGTTTAAAATAGGTATATATTAAATTATTTAAATGATTTTGAAGAAAGCCAATATCGTAACATATTGTTGCAATTCTTAAAATTTCATCATTTTATGTATTATATTTTATATTATATTTTATGTAATTTACTATTCATCCATAAAATTTTACTTTTAAAAGTTTAAATGTATTTTTAATGATATGATGTTGATTTAAATATTTTATAATTTCTGTTTGATTGTATTTTTATATTAACCTAGTTTGAAATATGTAAATATTAAATTACTTAAATGATTTTGAAGAAAGTATATATCATCACACTTAAAATCTTAAAATTTTATTATTTAATAAAAAAAATGATTTTTATATCATATGGTATGTGGTATATTCATGCATATGGTATGCATGAATGTTCATGCACAAATATGTTTATAGTAAATTTAAATATGCCATATTTACGTTTTTAATTTTTTAATTAAAAACGTAATTATAATTATAAAATTATAATTATAAAATATTTATAATTTATAATTATAAAATTATATCGTAAAATTTGGTTATTTAATGTATTATATTTAATGTATTGTATTATATTTAATATATTAAATAATAAAATATTATTATAGTAATCTGAGTTTTATTAATCCCACTGACACCTTTCGGTGATGGGGCAAAATCAACAGATACAACCGATAAAATATACAAATCCGACATTTCAAGGACATCTTAACGATAGAAAAAAAAGAAAATAAAGTAACAAATTACAACCACTAACAATACTAAATTCATGATAGTTACAAGACAATGAAATGGTTCATTTCAGCCACACAAATTAAATTTCAAAATGAGTAAATTCAATGTAATTGTTATATTGTTAATTTGTCGCAGTGAAATTCCATGTCGACAACTAAAGATGTACAATAAATCGGAGCAGCTCAGACCACATAATCTGCAAATACATTTGTCTGTTCGTTCATGAAGGGCAAGATTATTTTCATTTTCTCATTTCATTGCATTGTATGATTATTAAAAGCAACTGTTCGAGGTAGATTAGAACGATTTTGAAAGTCCATTGAAAGAGGCTGCTTATTTATCAAAAAGGCGAATGACCTGGTCCGAACTTTAGAGGATACTCCGGCAAATCTTTTAAGAAAGATCCACTTACATTTGTCCAGTTGAAAGTAGTTTTGGACAGTCAAGTCTTGCCAAATAATTATAAGACTATAACAGATAAGTGGTTCCAGCATAATGGATAGATATCTGAGAGCCCCATGCAATAAGAGGGCCGCTACGTTTCGAGAAAACGAAAAAGCGCTGATTATTTTAGTTGATATCGATTCAAAATGATCATGAAACGACAATCGAGAGGAAAGAATGACGCCAAGATACTTATAAGAATTTATAAAACTGATTATTTAGTTACTACAGGTGAGAACATCATAGCGAGAGAGTCTACCACCTCGGCAAAATTTAATGATCTTAGTCTTGTTAATATTTACCTCCAGTCGATTACATGTACAATAGCTATATAAAGCGTGTGAGTCCAATTGTATATACGATATTGAGTTCGATATTGTCAACAGATCGTCCGCATAAAGAAAAATTTTGATGGTGGCACTCGCATTTCCAATGCAAGCTGGTAAGTCGCTTATAAATAACGAAAATAGTAGAGGGCTTAATAGGTCGCCCTGAAGAACACCGACTTCCTGTTTTATTTGGTCTGTGAAGGCTAAACCATCAAAAATTCGCACATAATTAGGAGTTAGTGGTCATGTAAGCGTGCATTTGCACGCATTTGCTTAAACAGTAGATCTACGAAATTATGGTTTATATGACACATATCAATTAGCTTAACGCGGAGAATTTCTCGATTTACCTTATCGAATGCTTTAGAAAAGTCAACAAAAAAACCATAATCATGTCTGCACTTGGTTATATGCTGAAGGATAAGTTCTCGAACCGAGAATAATGCGGTTTGCATCGATCTACCTGGCCGAAAGCCAAATTGTTCATCGGGTAAAATAAATTCCGTCAGTTTGGTAAGCCTTGTAGTTAATATATAAGAAATAACTTGAATGAGTGCTTGAAAATGGCTATACCCCTGTAAGAGTTAGGGTCATTTAGTACTCCACTGCCCTTATAAAGGACTTTAATAGTCGACGATTTCCAACTTAAAGGGGGATCGCGTCCTAAAATTATACTGTTAAACATCCATAGCCAGTACTGTCCAAATACATTAAAATATGATATTATGTGCTTGATAGCCAAAAGGTCGGTACCAGTGGCTTTATTATTATGCATTGTTGAAACAACCTTTTGAAGTTCATCTAATGTAATAAGATATGTAAGAGCAGCGTTATACATATCTATTTCTGCATTATAAACGCGACTATCGATGAGAGAATTACTTGTCCAATAATTCACAAAAGAACAAGCGCTCGAATCCTTTAAGGTATAAATATCCGAAGAATGGTAATACCATTTCTTCATAAGGACTTCAGTGACAATATTACGACGGAAGGAGCAAAGTTTCCAAGGAAACTTTTCGGCTGCATTTAGGACCTTCAATTCACTGTCTGCCATATATTTAATTAACATGTATTAATTAATAATACATATTATTTAATTAATATTGAATAATAATATATTATTATTTATAAATAATATGTTAAAAATAAATTAATATAATATATAATAATATTAATAATATATAAATTATATATTATATATTAATAATATAATAATATTATAATAATAAAGTATTTAAATTAATATAATATTATAATATATAATATATTAATTTAATATAATAATTCTGATTTAAGTCAATATTATTTGGTATTTATAACGAATGATCATGCAAAAAATTTTGATTTTTAATTGTTACAATTTAATGTGGTAGAAAATGTTGTTTAACTATTTAAAAAAATAGTTATATTATGAGAAACATATCAAATGTCTACGTTAAGAAATTTTCTATATTTTGACAAACTTGTGAACTGTATTATCGAGGTACTGCGTTTTTCTACAACAAATTACAGTTAAAATTTTACTTCAAAAATGTTTATTAAACTTAGAAAAAGCTTGAAAATTCGCAATAACTATTGAACTCTAGAACACGATATTGTAATCAATGATATTGCGTATTCAATGATATTTAATTTTAATACATTTTTAATTTTAATGTTTTGAACAATTTTTTGGTTGACAGCCACTGCTTTTACGTATCCAACGATAATCATTTTTATTTCCAGAAACTATCAGGTGTAAATGCAATTATATTAGTACGGATTGCAATGATAATTCTTCCGTATTAATACTGGAAAATGTCTCTGTAATTTGTCAAACCAAATTTAATTTTGTAAATAAAAAATATAATAACATATATACTTTAATATATTCGGTCAATTTTTTAATTTTATCAATTAAAAATTAGCTAAAAATACCCTAAAGAGATATTCGTTTATTAGAAACGAAGGTCAAAAATATTTATAATATTTATAATTTTTCATTTTATAATAAAATCAAAACTTTAGTCGATATATTGAAAATAAAAGGTAACATAATTTTAATAAAAAATTAAAATTTCGAATTATAACATCAAGCGAGGGAGCTTTAAGATGTTAGAGAAATGCAAATTTATATCTAACTGTTAAGGCTGCAAGAAAATTTATACATGTGAGACGATCACATTATTCACATCGAATAATCAACGGAGATTTTTTTATAAAAAATTAAAATTATCCCTATTGCATTACATTTTCAAAATAGGGTGAGAGTACAAACGGCAAAACTTTCGTGTAAATATGATACAAATGGAATTATTTACAGTATATTTATAGCTGTGATTGATTATGCAAGAATTAGTTACAAAGTAAAAGTTGAGTTAACAAATACTAGAAATATGATCGTTTCAGTTAATAAAAACAGGTATGAACATTAGAGTAAATCAATACTAAGATTAATTTTAATTTGAAATGGTTTAGGAAGATGATTAATAGTTAATTTTAGAACCACGATCCCGTATTTGGTGGACGTAACCGACTTTTGTTCATTTCTTCAATCAGAACATTTTTCTGTCTTTTATCGGCCGCATCTAAGGACTTTGATAGATGTGTCTTTAATAAATCCAAAGGAAATTCAAATTCATCATCAAGCTAAAAGAGTCAAGAAGACAGAGTTAATTAACTAAGAAAAACTAATGTACCAACTGAACCAATGCGATTTTTCGTTCCATATCAGGTTGACAGTACTTTGTAAGTGATAATAACTGCTCGTCAGGTTTGCCTAAGAAAATTTGTAACGGTCAGAACATAATTCCGTAAAATAATTTTCGTAATCAGATTTTTTGACGTGGAAAAAGGCTTCATAAAAGGATTTTCCTTACGAATTCAAATGTAAAAACGCCTATTTTTAATGAAAAACTTGTATTTCTTAATAAATACAGCGACAAAAATCATTGAGTGAAACCCTGTTTTTCACAGATATTGTAATATGTGAAATGAGGAAGTCGACAATTTGCATCGTAATGGAGAAATTATTTGTTTAATATGGACACCCTTAAATCCTTAAATCAAAAAATCAAATCACTTAACTGGGATCATCACATATTTTATACTTTAAATAAATTAATATATTAATATCAATTTATATATTAATAAATAAATATAAATTATTATAATTAATATATTATTAGATAATTGATAGATAATATAACACGCCTGCGTTTTAGCTAATCGCTAATCGTAGTGTTTTGCAAGAATACCGAATTAGTCCTCTATTATTCTCCTTATTCGTTATGGATGTGTCTAATTATCTCGTATTCACTCATGTAATGACTTAGTAATATCCGCTTCAGGTGCATTAGACGCTTTGTCATTCAACGGTCTTTACAACTAGTTGACGGTAAATGTACACAAGTCACAAGCACTTAAATTTCGTATAGTTGGTTCTCTACGTTGATGTGACAGGCTGAAAGCAGGTGACAAATATTGAGATTTTTAAATATGACTACTTGAGAGTTTTGCTCTCTTCGAAATGGTCACTAACTGAACAGCTATGTGCCTCTACGAAATGCTCATCGTCGGTAGCAGCAATACTTTTCCACTGTAAAATGCTAGACATTTATCAGCTCAACATTTAAGTTCGAACACTACAGCAAACATTCACAACAAACACGTTTATTCGAAAGATGAATTCATTTGATCCTGTAATTATCTCACTCAAGCTTTCAAGCAGTCTAAATGAAAATACTCCTGGTTTCGAAAGCGTCAGCGAATGGATACCATGATACGTTCTGTATTATTCCATATTCCTTTAACAAATTTAGCACATATGTGTTTAAAATTATCCATCCAAATAATATCGGATAAAATCGATAACATCGGTATTATAAATTTTGAAAGACAACAATTCTTTAATGTATTTAATGATCGTTAAACTATTTGTATTGTTATTTAATTTATTCTAGATCTAAAATAATAAATTAATTATTTAGATGCTGAGGGACGAAACAACGATGATACAGGGACGTCCACTAATGAGTCCCGCCCTGTTTAGTTGTTTGGAGAGCATGCTTTATGTCGTAATGCGACCTAATAGCTGAAGCTATTATGTAGCCAGCTAAAATACAAGTTTGTCGAAGAGGGCCGGAAATATCTCAACAAAATGAAATTCAACCGACTACCAACAAGACGATTTTAATGCATCATTTTAATCTGATGGAGGACCACCATCTGTATCGTCAATATAGTGCATGCTGAGGGACGAAACAACGATGATACAGGGACGTCCACTGATGGGTTCCACCCTGTGGAGTTGTCTGGACAGCATGCTTTATGTCGTAATGCGACCTAATAGCTGAAGCTATTATGTAGCCAGCTAAAATACAAGTTAGACGAAGAGGTTCTGAAATATCTCACTAAAATGAAATTCAACCGACTACCAACAAGACGATTTCAATGCATCATTTCAATCTGATGGAGGACCACCATGTTTATCGTCAAAAGAGTGCATGCTAAGGGACGAAACAACGATGATACAGGACGTCCACTGATGAGTCCCGCTCTGTGGAGTTGTCTGGACAGCATGCTTTCTGTCGTAATGCGACCTGATAGCTGAAGCTATTTTGTAGCCAGCTAAAATACAAGTTAGTAGAGGTCCGGAAATATCTCAACAAAATAAATTAATTGCATGATAATTATATAATAATTACATCATTTTACTTAATAGTAACATGGTGTAATAAATAACTATATTCTTTAATAAGTTATTTGGTATTATTTATTATATAAAATTAAACACCTAAACTATACACTGGTCAAAGTCAGCGATTTATATAATTAGTATGACAACGATTTATAAATTTTACATTTTACAAATCCTTTACAAATATTTATTATTTACCATTTTCAATTACACGGTTTCATATATAGAAATGACGCATTTGACGCAAGGTACCACGTAAAAACTATCGAAACGTCAAACCGTTTCGATAGTTTTTTTCATTTTTAAATGTTTTGAAAAAAATTATATTATAGACCGAAGGTTTTATTGTACGCATTTTCTCATTTAATTCGATTTTTAACAAAAATAGAATTTAATAAAAAGGCGTAAAAAATATATTCTTTGATTTTAATGTAGATCTCAAAAGAATTTTAAACCTAAAAGTTCATTGAATTATTAATTATTCAAGTTATGTAAAAGTCAAACCTTGAGCGATACAATTTCTTAATTACTAAAACATAAAATTATAATGTATCGTTATGACCAGTAGAATTTTTTCAATTGGAACATTAAACTTTGATTTTAGAGAATTAAACACAATAGTTAAGTTCATAAATAGCCAATGGATCAGTAAATTTATTTTCTTCAATTTTAAATTTAGAAATTTTAAAAATTGAAATGTTGAAATATGTGTTAATATTTTCATATCGAATAAATTAAATTCATAACTTAATTTTATACTTTTTAAACTTAAATGTTTTAAAAGTTAAACAAAAAACAGTCAAATTTATTAACCCTTAATTTTAAATTGATCATTAATCAAATAATAAGAATATCAATTTTTACCCATTCTATAAAATTAAAGATATGTTTGCTAGCTGTTACGCTAGCAAACATATCTTGGATATTGAAACAAACATTTCTTGGATGACCAACATATCTTATATGTTGGTTTTTATAGCTCAATCTAAACCATTTTATCAAATAATTATAAGTAAAATTCGTGAAATATGGTACCATTTAGAATGTATGTGCGTGTATCCAATACTTTAACTTTATAGATTTTTTCCAAATACTGTTTAATGTCGTGCTTAGTCATTCTGTAGAAAATAGTAAAATCACATATGGATAAAAACAGTGTCATAAATACTCTATATGGCATTCAAATTGTACAAAATCCTTGGGCAATTCTATATTCTCAGGACGCATAATGCGCATCCAGAAATGTGGAAAGAAGAGTCTATGTATTGGATTGCCGGGTTGCCATATCGGATATCGCGGAGTTCGATTCTGGTATAAAAACTTTCTACAATATTTACAATGCTGATTTAAAATTAAACGTAATCTGATTAAACACACTTACAATCTAGACGGCAGTCTCATCGGACAAATTGATTTCTACAAAAAAGCATGGGCACTTTAGAATTGACTAGAGGAGGTTGATTTGTACATTAAATATTGTTAACAAATAAATAGAAGACTAAAATGATAGCGACGCGCACCATTTTTAATTAGTGAATCCCAATATCAAAATTGGTTTTGGCAAATCATTCCCGAAATTCAAATCAATTATTCATTAGATATTTCGAATATAAGTGCATCCTTTATCAATAAATTCTAATCGTTTGGATAATAATATATTCATAACAGTTCAGAATCTTAAGTTGTGACCATAATATCTATTAATTATAAAATATTAATTACATTTGAACATAAATTTATAATGAACTAAAACCATTAAAGTTCATTTACCAGAATATACAATGTATATATTTTTATTAAATTAAAATTTATTAGGTGAATGCCATTGTACTATTACAGAGTGACGTCCGGGACACAGTAACGAAATAACCGTTTGATCGAAGCAAAATTAATCAAATTGATATTTAAGTAGGTGCGTAGATTAGTGTACGATAGAAATGTTACATATCAAACTTTATGCAATGAGTGATTTTATATATCTTTAAAATGGCCAAATTCAGTGCTCTTTAAATTTTGGGCATTAATGAGCATAATCCTTGATAAGGAAAGGTGAATAATCATGTTAGCACTATTGAGTTATGGCTTAAATAAAGAATTATAATGACTTATAAAATTCATTAAAAATAACTAAAGGGTAGGAATTTAAAAGTTCGATTTTGGATCCGTATAAATTCTAGCGGGCTACGGCAACTGGTAAGTCAAATTGCAATTTAAATTGTCTCTATAATACAAAGGACTAACGCAGAGAAATTATTTATAATGAGGTCTAGATAATTATTTCTTATAATGGCTAGATGATTACAACAAGAGGCGGGGTCTGCTATGTGACCCCGCCTGGCGGGGTCTGCTTTAGCTCTCCAGTTCCCCCTTTCTTGAGCCTGGTCTGGGTGAAGTGCAGATGCCATCAGATCTGTATGAAGGTCATCTAGCAATGATACTTAGTTATTAATATACTAATATATTCGTTATATAAGAATTATTTCTACTTTCTTTATACGATACTTTGTTAATGAGGACAAACCACATTAGTTAAACTAAATAAACTATTATAATATAACACAAGATCATTGGCACTTTCAAAATAAAGAGAATTTCAGAGAAATTGTAAAAATAAAAAGAATTTAATTGAAAAATGTATTCGAAAACACGTTTAAAGGTGCAAATGAAAAATATAAATGTTGTAATTGGGGAAGGAAAAGGGGGAAGAGGAAAACGGATTCAAGTGATTGTGATTTAATATTTTATTTAATATTAAATAAAATAAAATCAAATTGGTGAAGGAAAAGAAGGAAAGAAGAAAACGGATTCAATTGATTGTGATTTAATATTTTATTTAATATTTCATTAAAACGCGGATGTTAAAGAATAAGTACAATATGCTCGTTAAGCGTAGTGAAATAGGTTAATTCAATTTTCACTCTTCTTGTTTCCATAATTTAATTTAGATGTGAGAACCAATAAGAAAGAATCACTACGGAAATGAGATGCAATATTTACAATATATACTAGATATAAATTAAAAATATAGATAAAAAAAATAAATAATTATTTAAAATAAAAATATAAACATATTTTAAATTTTTTAAATAAAATTTAAAATAACAATCAATTATTATGAATTGACTAATAAATAACATACAATGTATCAGAATAAGGATTAGAGGTCATCAGGAGGAACTGCCAAACAACGTATTTTCAAATAGTGCGAGCATCAGGAATAAACATTCTCGGTTGCATGTAAATCAACAGCTTTATAACATTTCGAATTTTTGTAACTATTTTATGTTAAATTTGTTTTGTATGTTCTTGTTAAAAATACTAGCCATAATATTTATATTTCAATTATTACAAGTTCAAAATCTTACTGCAATACAACATAATTTAAATTGAAATAGTCGTTTCGATTGCTGGTTCATTTATATTTTTGATTTATGCTTTGCTTTTCATTTACGGTCATTTTCAATATTAAAATACATTTTGGTTCATTATTAACAAAGTTAAAATCAACACCATTGAAAGACAATTAACAATTGTGAAATGTGGCACTATTTTATATTTAGAAACGTGTTACTGCACGACATAATACATTCATATTGTTCTGATCTAATCACTTAAATGCATTCATCGATTTACAAGTCACTGTTGACGTATTAATGGTGTGTTTCCTCTTATTGTCAAATGATAAAAATATAAAATTGTAATATTGTAAAGCACGATATATAACTTGATACTGTAAAGAACAAAATATTTCGAATTTTTTTTATTAAAATTTACTATAATGAAACCTTAACTGAAAACAATTTGAATAATAAATAATTTGGATTTTGTCTTGTAATTTGCAGTAACGTAACAATTCCGAATTGTATATTTCAAAATACAAGAATTATAGAAAAATAGAAACTTTATTATAAAAGTTTAATTTAAAAGAAGGTAAAATATTATTAGGGAGATCTTCTGAGGTTTATAGATTCATCGAGTTTTGTACGGTATGTTTATACATGGAAAAGGCAACGATGTGCTATTTAATATTTATTTGATAAAATACAGATTTTGGTATATCATTGAATTCAATCTAAATTAAAAGTTCAGGATTTTTAAGTGTAAAGATGGTGATATCGGCAATATTCCCCTCAACCAAATGAGGCCGATAAGTATTGCTTCTAATATATCAGATAATTTTTCTTATTTAATATCTTTATAAAATTAAAAAATTAATTTTTTACACAGTTTGT
This sequence comes from Pomphorhynchus laevis, assembly GCA_012934845.2. NCBI lineage: Eukaryota > Metazoa > Acanthocephala > Palaeacanthocephala > Echinorhynchida > Pomphorhynchidae > Pomphorhynchus > Pomphorhynchus laevis. The sequence goes on along the minus strand of WNNJ02001468.1, from coordinate 111,933 downwards.
CTCATTCTATAAAGATTATAAAAAAGTCATCGATAATTGAAAAACCTTTTATTTGTCTAAATATAAATGTCCCTACCTTTAAATAATGAATATTGTAATTATAATATTTATATTCTGATAAATATTTTAATTTTATAATTAAAATTTAAAAATAAAATTTTAAATTATTTTATTTATTTATATTTTATACCTATTTTAACCTATTAAAATAGGTTAAAATATGTATCTATTAAATTATTTAAATGATTTTGAAGAAAGCCAATATCATTACATATTGTTACAATTCTTAAAATTTCATTATTTAATGTATTATATTTTATATTAACAAGGGAATAATGAATTGAAATAGCTCAATTTTGGACGGTTTATAGATTTATTTTTGGTTTATAGATTTATTTTATAGATTTATTTTTTAAATAAATTATATTGTAGTCTAATAATGCTAAATAAAAATTTAATAATTAAATAATAAAATAAATAATTGTTATAAGATATTTTATAATTTAAATCAAGTTAAAATAAAAAATTGAAATTCAAAATAAACGTCATTTTTATGAATTGACTAATAAATAACAGACGTTGTATCAGAATAATAATTAGAGGTCATCAGGAGGAACTGCTATGGTATCAGGTTTCGGCCCCTAACTCCTCTACCCAACATAGCAGCGGGGCCGAATACATGCTAATGATGTATTTCCTCTGAAATAACTATCTAGTATCTTATTCTAATGCAAAGTATATTATTTATTATCCATCCATAAAAATTTGCCACTTTAGAGTTTAAATTTATTCTTTATATTATTTTTAATAATTGTTTTTAGATTTTCTATAAATTTATTTGTATAATACTTTGCTGATTTATATATTTTATAATTTTTTGTTTAATTTTATTTTCCTAGTAAAACTTGATTAAACTTGATTATACTTGATAAAACTATCTAGTATCTTATTCTACTACAAAGTATATTATTTATTATCCATCCATAAAAATTTCACTAATGATTTTAAATTTATTTTTAATATTATGGTGTTGATTTATATTTTAATCAACACAGTTTTAGTTATTTTAAACTAAATTAAACTACGGCTCAAGTTGCACACTGTATATTCTAATACAAAATATATTATTTATTATCCATCCATAAAAATTTGCCACTTAAGAGCTGATATTTATTTTTTATACTATTGTGTTGATTTATATATTCTACTATTTTCTGCTTGATGTTATTTTTATAGTTACCGAGTTTAAAATATACATCTATTAAATTATTTAAAAGATTTTGAATAAAATACAAAATATCGATACAAATTGTTGCAATTTTTAAAATTTTATTATATGGTATGCATGAATGCTCATGCAAAAATATGTTTCGTGTAAATTTAAATATGTCATCTTTACGATATAAATTAAAAGTAGTTTTAGTTAATGTTAATTTAATAAAAATTATTTTAGTTAAATGACATATATCATTAATATATAACTACTTACGATATAAGTAGTTATATCGAGACAAATACTATTCTTATCATCAATATGATTTTTAATGAGAATTAGGTTATCTGGAAAAAAAATCAAATTTCATCTGATGAAATTTGATTATCTAATATCTTATTATTATCTATTATTTATTAATAAAAATATTCCGCTTGAGTTAAAATTTATTTTTTGTAATTTTTTGTTGATTTATATATTTAATTATTTCTGTTTGATTTTATTTGTATAGTACCCTAATTTAATTAGTATTAATTAGTATTAATTAAATAATTTAAATGATTTTTAAGAAAACTATTATAATTGCATGATATGGCAAAAATGTAAAAGGATGTAGAAAATATTAATTTTTGTGATGGGTGCTAAGAAGCATTTAAGAAGCTCAATAGTGTTTGGACATGTAAAAAATGTTTAGAACCCTTTTTCTTAAGTAATTCCTTACACTATATATAAATTAAAAATATTGATGAATAATAAATAATAAATAAAATCATAAGAATTTATATAATTTAAGTTTATATAAGTTCAAAATTTATGATTGAAATTTAATAAAAATCAATTTTTATGAATTGACTAATAATTTTTATGAATTGGCCCGCTAGATAGCAGTCGATTAAGTATTAAACTAGCACCTATTGCCAATTATTTCTTCGTGGAGCGGCCCAGACAACGTATGTTCGACATTCGTCGATCCACGGCTAAATAATTTGCAGGCTTGCATCAGCGGTAGGGATAGTCTTTTCATAGACTATTTCAGATCCCTACGATGACTCTAACGGCGGATTAGACAATGTACGAAAAGGCGGAAGAGAGTCACAGAGGCCTGTTTCCTTACAGTAGCGATGTTAAATCATCAAAAGATATTAGAAACGGGAGATAGCCAAACAAACAAAATGACTCCGATGACTCCAACGGCACATTGGACAATGGACGAAAAGGCGGACGAGAGTCTTGGTGACCTGTTTCCTTACAGTGGCATGCTGGATCATCACATGATATCGAGAACAGAAGATAGCCGAACAAACAAACAAGACAATGAAAATGACCAGCAAAAAATTACAAAATATAAATTAAGTGCGAAGTACAATAACAATAATCGACTTACTACTGACCGGAGGAGCTTTCATTGTCGGGTGCCGTGTGACCAGACAGTTTTACGGAGACAGCGAAAGAGGCATTAACATCCGAAGCGGACTAGCCTCTTAAGACAGCCTTGGACTATCTGGAAAAGAACTATGGTATATCGCCCAGGATCGCGATGTCTGGTGTAGTTTGGTTCGTGCACTGCCTCCACGACCGGACACCCGGACCAGTAGTTGGCAGGAAAAATCTTGTATATTATTTGTTTTTTTCTTATCAAGAAATTGTTGTTGACTAATAAATAATAGACGATTTATAAGAATAGAGAATAGAGATAATCAAAAGGAATATTCACAGTATTCCTTGAAACAATACAGCAGCAACGCCAAATACATGATAGTGACGTTTTTCCTATGATAAAATTTGATTATCTAGTGAAATATATCATATTTACACGGAGTATATTATTTATTTCCAGAATTTATTATATTCTAGAAATAGTTATATCTGTAAATAATTTGTCAAATGTTAGTATGTAATTAGGACAAAGAATAAATTAACGCGCTATAACAAACTTCACAGCAGATCAATACAATTCCGAAATGCTCGTTTTAAACATAATATGTAAAATTCGTATTATACGTATTAATAGTAATAAAGAGTGGTCCCGGTTCATCATCGGGTGCCCCTATGTTTTTTGAAAACGCCATCTTGTGACTTTGACGTGTGCTTCCAGAGAAGTCAATATAGTGCATGATCGAGGTTTGAACCCCGTGCATAGAGTTTGCAATGCACACGCTTCCATCATTCGGCCACGCAGGGAAGGTATTAATAGTAATATTAATTATATAGTATTCAGTTCGCTTATTAAAATCAAAAAAGAACGTTCTATTTTTGCAAAATATATAAACGAAATATGTTCAATGTACAAGTAGATCGAAGCATATTAGATGTACAACTCTAAATCCACTCTTACACATGTATAAGGTTCAACACATCACTAGGGTTTCGCAAAGAGCTGCTGCTATCAAAACTACCATAGCAAAGCCACATTGGTAAGGTGAAAAATTCATAAATCGGATTAAGATAGTTAAATTCCGTCGCTTCTCCTGAATAAAATAGCATATCATCATTCATAATCTAACGGTACTTGTTACTGTTATCGTTGTTCTTCCGCGTCTGGCTTAAATGATTAGTAACGTAATTCACGCGGAATAGTCCCACTCTCTTTAGCAAATTTAATTGAAATCATTTCTGATTTTTAAATTAAATCAGCGTTGATAGGGGAAGGTGTAACTTTCAATTTGAAAACCTACATAAATTTAATATTAATATTAATTTATTATTAAGTTTCTTCGTTATATCATTGATTGTAAATTTTATTGAAATCGTTTCTGATTTTAAATTAAATCTGTGTTTACCTTCAATTTGAAAACATCTATTTTTCTGATTAATTACTAATATCAAACTAGTCATCTATTTTCGTTTAAGCTCTCTTAACTCGATTTCCGATATGTAACTGTTGTTATCTAATTTTCTAAATATTTCTTGCAATTATTGTAGATCTCCATATGACCAATTTGCTTTATTAATAATATGTGGAATATCTTTGTTCTTTTAATTTAAAAGCACAGATTCCAATGTCAGACAAAAATCGTGATGTAATAATCACTATTTTTAATAAAATTTAAATTTTTAATAAAAATTAAACAACAGTTCATTAAATATTTAATATTTGAAATAAAAAAATTTAACTTTATCAAATAATTTAATTAAATAAGCTAACTGAGTCTACATATTTTATATTGCAAATTAAAAATAATGCAAAATGAAAGTTAAATAGTTAAATAAAAAATTAATTAATAATAAAGATAATGATTAATAATGTAGATCTCCATATGACCAATTTGCTTTATTAATAATACAGTCTATATAAAATTTAAAATATATAGTCTATATAATCTATATAAAATTTATATAGATTTAGCAGGCGAAAAACAGAATAGTGGAACTTGTTTTTGAAAATGTTTGGCCCCTTAGCGGGTCTTCGTCAGTTCAATAATCTAGAATTCAACAAAGCCTACATTAATGGTCCTAAAAATAAAAAAAAGAGAAAGAAAAATATCAAGTAAAATCCCATCTTCTGTTTTCCACATATTAACACTATAACAAAAGTCTATGATTATCCTTTAACGAATTCTTTCATTTACTTTAATTTTTTCAATAACTGTCGAGGACGATAGCTGTCAATGTCTATCAATACTAAAATTTAGCGTACTGCTGTCGGCTTATAAATAGGAATAAAGCAACGTGCAGAATAAAATAGTCATCAAAGTTTCAATGGAAATAATTTAATACAAAACTGTAAAAATTTACATTTTTGACAAAAATATACTCTTAAATAACTTAAAAAAGTAGTATCAAGAAAATGATGTCTCCAGTATGAAAAGCATTGAAATACTGCAAATATTTAAATATCATGTAAACCACGGCGACCTCATTCATAGCGCATCCAGCATTATAATACGCTTCGAAATCATAGCCGATAAAGAAGTGAATATTGAGTTATGTGCTTCGTTAATTCGATTGAATATCATATCTGCTGATCGGCGAAACTGGTAGATTTTACCGGTTGGCGAGGACGGCCGAACGAACCTTCGACCATTTTTACTATTAAAACATCTGCATTGATCTTTCATATAGTTCAACAATTTTAACCAGGCATTCTTCAACGACACAGGACAATTACCAGATTTATTGTTGGTGTTTTGATTATTCGAAGAAAGTGATTTGACCTTGTTTCTAATAAATATCAACGAATATACACAAAATTCAAAAGTAAGTGCTAGAACTTCAATTGAAAGTCCCATACCCGTTGGACTGTTATCATCGATTAAGGAAAGATATTTCTCAAGAGCACATGTTAAATCGATAACAGTCGCTAAACAGTTGTCAAAACTGAGTTGGTTACCCATTTCCAGTAGACAGTGTTTTTCAACCAGACAATCAAGCCCGAGCATTATAACAGTATCCAGACCAGTCGAGCAAGGTCCATGTATGCAGAAACGCTGCTTATTCCATTTGTCACTCAAACATGGCCTGTCAATGGGAGTGATGTTTTCCTTTGATCGACATTGAATATTAATAAGAACAGATTTACGTAGACTTAACAAACCTTCCATTTCGATAAGTGAGCGCGAACGTTGCTCGTTCAGCAAATGATCCATTGAACAAAACGCCTTTAGAGGATAAAAGTCACGAGTATCGACTAGGTTTGTTGTATCGGGTATGTCAACTTCGACCATTTCGTCATGGACTATCAGCCAACAGGTCAGATAATTAATAAAGGCGCTTACATATTCTATATTTCGGTTAAATCGATCTAGCGTTGTGGTAAGTGAAGTAATCATTACTTGTTTATATGGCATTTTGTCCGATTTTAGAATATCAATAAGAATATGTGCCGATTCATCGCGATTAGCTATCATTGATCGACTAAGATATTCTAGAATGGGTATCGATTGAGTCCAACAACCCAATCGACAACCCTCATTGACGATCAAGTGAGATAGTGAGTGCGCTTGTATGTTTTTTACGTTTAGTCTCTGGAAATGCTCTTCCAAACAATCGTACGCTCCACATACACTGTATAAGCGCAATAACAACAAATTAGCATACAGATGTGATGGGCGTCGAGCTAATTGATCTTCAAGCATACAGACACAATCGAAAAATACATCACACGAACGAACTCCGCTAACGCAGAGAATCTGCAACGCATCGGGAAACGACAAATCTCCACTAGGCAATTTTTCATTATGCTTGTTATCGAAGTTATCGAGGGCACGGCAGCTACGATATGATTCCAAGTATCTGATAGCGAATGCAGACATAAATCGAAGTAAAGCAGAAGGATCTTTCAGCAAATCATAATATTTAGGTGGGAACATTTTATCAAGATCGCAGCTAAAGTAATCTACTTCTTCATACACATTTTCTTTAAATGATTTGTAAAATGTTTGGTCAGTTGTATCGTCATTGAAAAATGCGTAAAACGAAATATCTTGTGTTCCAGGCTTAACAGTCCTTTTTAAATCCTTACATTCTTTAAAAGAAAGAGCGCTAGCAGAATTATTAGCATCAATATCGGAAAGATAAAGATAAGTTATCATAGAATTTCTAACTTCTAAGGGTAATTGTTTATCTGTAAAGCTCGAATCATCACCGATCTTCAATGCGCTTAATTTACTGCTAAGCGAATAACCCAATTGACCATCTATATAATGAGCATTCAGATAGTTAACGATCGTCAACATGTTTACAACCAGAGTTTCAATTTTGTAATCGTAAAATACTTTAGGCCAATCCAAGCTGCCCATACAATCAGAAATGATGTCCCTGGCGATCAACCTTCTGATAGTAAAGTCACAATATGTAAGAGCAGACATAATATCAAAGCGGCAACATTTAAATTTACCATAATGTAATAGATATCGTTTGATTTCGTGGAGTAGTTGACCGGAATTAGTCCGACTGCATACGTGGATAGCTGCGAGCGATGCAACGTCGGATTGATATACCTCATCAGATTGGGACGGTGATATAGGACAGGCTGAACGAGGCGAATAATGAAATATTTGACGGTCAGATTTACCATCTTTCAATAGTACAAGAGATACACGAGCCTTTGAATTTTGGGCGTACACAGGACTATGCCCGGTGATGCAAGTAGCTTCGACCATATCGCCAAGAAGATCGAGAATCTCAATATTAGAATATGGTCTTACCCAGAAATATGTTTGACATCGATCGTCTAGGGGAATTCGTAAGGGTTCTAGCCAATCAATTAGATCCACCGCTTTAAACGGATCGAGTGACATTATAACTGAAATAGTCTTGTCAAGCAGCTCCTTGAAATATGACCAGTTAGCTGTTAAAAATGTGAACTCTTCGCGAATCAAATAAAACAGCTGATCTTCCTCCATGATGACATGGATAAGAGCTTTTATTCGGCGTCCGTGCAAATATGTAGTGTCAGATTTCGACAATAAACTTTGTATTATCTGTTTCTGATCATCTTCAATACAATCAGGTAAACATAGCACATTATTTAACTTAGTTAAAATGGACTTATAATCTTTGGTGATATCGGCCATGGATATCTGAAAATATATGTTATCATCCATTGATTCGATGATGCGATTAGCAAGTTTAATCAAGATAGTGTACTCTCTTGACTCTGTGTCTGTGTATAAAATTTGATTAAGTAGACAGACGACGGTCCATTGCTTGTATCTGTTATTTTTTGTCAAGTGATATAGTTGATTAACTGTATGGCGTTGCTGTTCGTGCTGGCCGCCATGTAACAACTGAGCAAAGAAAAGTTGTATCAGGGCTCGCTCATCAAGTTGATGAGCACACATCATCCGGTGTAGTTGAATAAGTCTACAAGTCTGATTACTTTCTTGCAGATAATATGATAGCACTGACACAGTGTGTTCATCTTCCACTAGATCAGTTCTTTGCAAAATATCAATCATTTGTCTGTGTGCATCAACCACGCGATTAGCTCTATGAGCGGCCAAACATCTAAGTGACAGTAGTACCAACGGTTGAGGTGAAATCTTCTTCAGTAACTTATCAATTTCCTGAAGCGCCTTTTTTACATTACCATGTTCAATCAAAGAATACACCTGACGCATTCTTCTGTCAGCTATTTCTACACGGGCAGAAGATGCTTTAAGCAGTGATTCAAGTCGAAGGTCACGAGGCATCACCATCAGAATGACACGAACATAAAAATTAATAGAATAAAAGGAATATCTAAAATTGACAATTAACATAAAATTGCGTCCATCTCAGTTTTAGTCATAATATTTTATTTATTATTTTTTTTGTTCAGACAATAAAAATTTTTTTACAATAAAAGGTTCCCGCAACTGGGTCTGCAATTCACGAAAATAATAATAATAATCTCTCTCAAGTTGAAAAAGTCGGCCTTCTATGGATCGACCGTAAAGAAGAATGGATGGCCCTGAATCGAACGGCATCCCCTTATCGCGTGCGATGCGGCTCAACACAGCGTGAAACCAATGAATCGCCCCAGGTCACATAGGTTTTCCGCGTAACTTCTGCTTCCCCGTGCAGCCTGCAAGCGAGCGATTGTCTTCAGCAGAACCGAGACATCTGGTCCAGCAGCACCTATAACAGTAAACGGGAGTGGAATAAATCTGCTTATCTCAATATCAGTGACGCGCTCCGCGTATTTTGATCCTTTCCTCGACTCGCGGAAATCGAATGCTGCTTCTCTATTTGATGTACATGAGTGAGCATGATGGTTGAATACCGTAACGTCCATAAACATTCGCTCGTATCTGGCACCTGATGGTCCATTGCAGACGATGTCGGGCCTAGCCTCAATATTTTATTATAATATTAATAATATTTATAATAATATTTTAATATTTTATTTTATAAAATAGCCATAATGTTTTATTATTATTTTTTAATATAATATTTATTCTTAAAATATTTACAATTTTAGGTTCCCTCAAATGGGCCTTTACACATAATTATTTTATTGTATTGTTCGATGTAATGTTTTATTATAATATTAATAATAATATTTATCATAATATTTTAATATTCAATTTTATAAAATATTAAAAATATATTTTTTTAATATTTTTTATGATTTTTTTTAATAAAATCAAAATTTTATCGCTGCCCACATTCTCGGCCTAAATATGAACCTTTAATTTTGAAATTTTACAAAATTAAAACGTAAGTATTAGTAATATTTTTAATTTAAAAATATTATAATTTTATATTAAATAATAATATTTAAATTTAATATCAAAATTTAAATACATTTTTAATTAAAATAAAAATAAGAAATTTAAATAATTTATTTGCAAAATAAAAAGCTTGAAAATCATGAAAATTCTCAATTTTACAAATTTATTTTTATATTTATAAAAATAATTTTATATATTTTTTTTATTTTAAAATTATATTTTACAAATTTATCAATAAAATCAAATTTATAGTTTGTATAAATATTTATAGTATTCAATTCTAAATTTCAGTATTCAATTCTAAATTTCAGTATTCAATTCTAAATTTCAATTTAAAAAAATATAAATTACTTTATCAATTACATTTCTTATCAATAACAGTAATATCTTGTATTTTATAAAATTTCTCTTAAACTACAAATATCCTTATAACTTAAATCCATATATCCATAACTTGATTATAACAAATAAACATTCTTATATTAATTTATATAAGAACTGCATAATTTTTATATAAAGAGAACCAACTTATTTTCAATATAATTGTATAAAATATCATTCAGAGACTCGCTTTAGAGCAAGGCCGCTTTCACTTGCACGTGAATTAGCGAATTGTAACAATCGTTTAGCAACTTACAATGTAAAACCTTGCTGAATTCACGACGGAAGATTAATTGTATTATAAAAGAAAGGAGGTTAGATAAATAGGTTTTGTGAATTGAATGTAGAAGAAGGTGATAACAAGGTGATATTTTAACAAGGTGATATCACCTATTTTCAATGTGATATTCAGGTTGCGAAGGGATTTAATTCATTGTCAGCATCACAGCGAGGTGGAATTGAATGAGCCATTTGCCTCATTCGTAAATTGTCACTCAAAAGTGTGCTGTATTTCTGGCGTAGATGCTTTGAATGCGTTGAAATCAATTAATGCCACCGTATCTCTGATCGCTTCACAACATTCATTATGCATGTCCTCTTGTATTATAAACATCAGAAAGCATATACTCGAAGCAACTAATCTTAGGGTGGTTTAATACATTTTCATAAGGCTTAATTCACGGAGTTCCGTTAGCAATAATTTAATCTACAATACCACTGATCGCACTTATTTGTATAAATCAAAAATGGTTATCGGATGGCACTAATTTTAGCGGAAAGCATAATGAACTCGCAAGCATGTAGAATATGTTAGTGAAAAAATTGGGATATCACCCAAACGCGTCAAAAACTAAAGTCTTAACCGCATAAAAATCGTTATAATCTGCTACCTGGCCGCATAAGATTAATAAATCTATGGCGGAGTCACATTTTTGGGATCATCTATTGACAAATTAATTTTCTTTCGCCTGCAACATAGAAATTCGATTATGAGTGCTCACTACTATTTAACCGAATCAATAAGCATATCTTCACGCGATCGACTTTGTCAACGCTTTGTAATGATTTTATGAGTTGAAGTTTGAATGCGCGAAAATACATATAAAATACGAGGACTTGGGTTTCTTAAGTGATTTGCTAAAGTGTGTCATGGAATATAGTCGATTTTAATCGATGATCAAAAGTAACTTTTCAAAACAACCAGTTGTATTTCTCATGTGCTACCCACAGAAGCATCTTCGTAGCTAAGAGTTCTGCCTCTCAAATCTGAAAACTTTAATCAGATCTGCCTCTCAAATCTGAAAACTTTAATCAGATCTGCCTCTCAAATCTGAAAACTTTAATCTTGAAGTTTACTGAAAATGTTGTCTATTAACGTATAGTTTGAGACCACCATACGATTTCAAACAAGATTGTATCTGCGGTATATACATTCGACATGCAATGCAAAAGTTACGGCTTTCCAATTTTCAGACATTATGTCTTGAAGGATAATTTCCTGCTTTCTAATTTCAAAAGCACAAAAGATTTTCTTTAAAGTACAAAATTCAAAATTTCAAAGCTGTTGAGTTTGATTTTCAATGTTTACAATTTATTAAAACAATAATTTGTGTTATTCAATGTAAATAACGCGCATTTTTTAATCTCTAATCAGATTAAACATGTAATGGTACTTTATGGAAAAATTTTTAAATCCTTACAAAGTAAAATATCAGGAAACAATGTTTTATCATCTTTCACCAAAAAAGCCTGTAGTTAATACATTTTTGATTTCTAATTAAATTTCACAAACAGCATTAGGTCGTTTTAGATCTACTGTACAAATAATAAACACAAAATACATGGTCACGAGAACAAAAATCGAAAAACACGAGAAAACACACTTTGAGATTCTTCTGCATTGCCAACAGTAGATTCGTCATTCGGCGAGCGTATTTCGTGTGAATCTGCTCTTCGATACTAAATGCAGTAACAATAAACTAAATTTTTATCCGAAAAACTAACTTTTCTTTTGTTATTTTTAAAAGTTACTAAATAGAATTACCTTTAATTAGTCTATTACCTTTAGTCTATTGAATGCAATACATACATTTTACATTTCGCCTTAAAAGTAATTATTTACAGATTCATAGATATTGATAATACATACAAGGAAGATAGTTTTAATGAAACAAAGAAGAAAATAATTTCCCTTTGTTTAAAAATAATCAATATTTCGATAGCTCTTGCTATCATCATCAGGATTACAATAAAATATATCCTTATATCTTTTATTTATAAAAAAATAAATATATATTTATATATAAATATATTTATTATATATAAATATTTATAATATATTATTTTTTATATAAAAGATGCATTCCTATATCTTTTATATCCTACAAATAAATTTATTTTTAGTTGGTGGATAAAATTTAAATTATTTTTAAGCATTTACTAAAAAATTACTTTGAAATTTAATAAAAATAAATTTTATTTAATTGTATTTTGTAAATATTTAGATCGTGGCATTTTGCTAACATTTATTTGCAATCTTAATTGCATATTGATAAATTTGCAATAAAAACGTTAATAATTTGCATTTCAGGGGAAGTGCAAATATGAATCCAGTTGATTCAGATTTATCTAGGCTTTCTGATGATGCGAGGACGGCAGGTTGTAACCAAAATTCGTCCAGTTACATTTGTGTTATTAGACTGGGGTTTTGCTTGTTTGGTGCAAGAAACCAAAAAAATTGAAATTTATTTTAATAAACAAAGTTCTATGTAAAATAATACGCTTGTATTTATAGAAATAATTTTTAATTATTTTTAAATAAAATTAAAAATTAAATAATTTCACTCATATAAACAATTATTGCTTGAAATAATTGCTCTGACGGGTATAAACGGAGTTTTATTTGAATTCAAATATTTTAGCAAAATAGTAATTTAGTTTAAAATTTACGACAAATATTCATATTATAACATGTGTATATTTTTTACATTTTTTAATTCTAAATTGTAAATCGATCTTAGACATATATATATATACCTTAATTCAATCCGTAGATATAATTATATGTACATTTTATTGATACATTATTTTTAAATATTGAAACTTCTCCAAACACAATATCTAGATTAAGAGCGTACATAGTATATTGTGAAATAAAAAATTTTCAAAACGGTTTCTTGCACCAAACAAACAAGAAACAACGTCCAAAAACACAAATGGAACTGGAAGAATTTTGATTACAAACTACCGTCCTCGCACCATTAAAGGCTGAGTAGACAAAGATAAATATGGATCAACCGGATTCATATTTGCATCTCCCTTGATCATAGGTGTTTTGTTTTGACTTTCTTTTAAAGCTCTTATAAATACTTTGTTATTACACAGTATTTTGTCTAATAAACATTTTTCAAAACGGTTTCTTGCACCAAACAAACAATACCATTGACGTTTTCTTAAAACCAAATAAATATGATAAAGACAAGTTCAAAGACGTGACCAAGATTCTACAAAATAAGAAACTTGGTCACGAAATTCAAAGGAAATTCTCCGAAATGCCTTTTAAATAAAATGATGTAAGCTTTGACACCGGATGAATAATAATTAAATTTTGATAATTGATATTTAGTTATTTATTTCGAAAATGAATAAAAAAATCATCACTAATTAAGCGTAAATTCGTAGACTAGAAAAAATCAGTTATATTTTCGTTAAAATTAAAAATATCTGAACTTTTTACTAAGGACTATAAACGAAGTTCGCGTAATCATTTGGTTCAATACTTGCCAGTCTCAACAGTTATATATATATATATATATATATATATATATATATATATATATATATATATATATATATATATATATATATATATATCATTTAGGTGCCAAATTTTAAAAGATCAGAATGATATGATGTATTGGACTAGAGTTTAATGAATGATCGACAACAAAAGTTTATAGTTTAAAAATTATAATTATTTCAAAAAATATTCTTGTAAAAAATACGATCCAGAATGATAGCTTTAAAAATTTATAAGCCAATCTAAAATATACGAAACAGAAAACAATTTGGCTTACTTCACCCAAAGATCGCATTCGTGACTGACGAACAGATTTTGATAGATCTGGATTTAGCCGTGAGCTTGTGTCAGCAACATCATTTTTCGAAGTGTCGTATATCGACGAAATATTTAATAACGATTTGTCTGTTGGTCGGTATGATAAAGAGGTATCATTTTTAACAAAAGTTGACTTTAATTTATTAGATCCCAAATCGATTAAAGACTAAATAAAAAAAGAAAAAATAACAAAATGTTTCATTTTAAATTCAGTGTAGACAAACTTCAGAACACATAACTGAAATTACAATTCAGAATTGAATTAATTACATTTAGAAATGCAAATATCTCAAAATGAATTTATATAAACCGTTCTTTTATGAATCGATTTTTATAATAAAGTTATAGAATCGATTTGAGGTCATCTGGAAAAATTGCTATGCCAAAACCTGTCTATCATGTTTCTGCATCTTTATCCTAAACATTTTGATGCATTTTAAAAGCATTTGTATATGTTCTTTTTTGAAAATTGTGTGGAAATATCGTTATCGCGCTTTATATGCGGTATTTTTATAAAACGACTAGTTTTAAATAAAACGACTATTAGGTTTCGGGCAATATTCAGCATGGGAGCGAAAGCATTACACGTAAAATTTTGATTTCACGTTTAGCAACAGCAAAATCATCAACTTTTATCTCGAATCTTCTAAAAGATTATAACATATTAATTAATAATAAATATTAATAAATATTAAATAATAACATATAAAATAATATTCCAAATCTTATAATTCTTAATTTAAAAAAAATTAAGAACTAACTATCACATAACAGACTAAGTTATGTGATATGATTTATGATGCCAAAAAAGATAAATAAAATAAAATAAAACACATATTATATAATAATAAATAATAAAATCAACAATTAAAAGTTTAAAATCAACAAATAATTTTAAATTAACAATTAAATAAACAATTAAATATATAATTAAATAAATTCAGCAATTTAATAAACTCAACAATCAAATAAACATTTTAATAGTCTATTTTAAATTCTAAATTATTTTCATGTTTTAAATCATTTCATATTATAAATGGAATATTTAAACATAATTAAAGTATGATGCCGTTCTGCGGCATTATCAGTGAAAGCTCTTTTATTAATATTAAGTATTTAATGAACATTTATTTCGTAATGAAGATTTAGTTCATCTAAAAGACTCGTAGTTTAAATGATAAACAGCCTTCGTAACTTTTAAATATCTAAAGATACTTGAAATTTACTTTTATTTCCTTTGTTTTACAGTTAAAAACAAAATTAAATTGTTTTCTCAAAGTGATCATTTTTAAATACTAAATAAATATCATTTATACTAACCGAGTCAGAGCATGGAATTACACCCATCATAAGCTTCTTTGAAATTGAACTCCAGCATTGCTTACCGTTCATATTTAGTGCTCGCTGGGCATCGTGTTTACGATAAAATTTAACGTGTATCCAGTTACCTTCGTGCGATGTCTAAAATTATTTATAAAAATATTTTAAATTTTCAAAGCAAAATGTAGAGAAATTTATTTTTGCCTTTCGTCATTTTAATAAAAATAACAATAATATTCAATATACAACGCTAGCGACCGTATATATTTATCAATATGTACATACACTATAAATGAATGCAAAATGGTCTATAACAGAACCATTATTTTTCGCATATTGGCAAATTAATATTATAACTGAATTAATATATACTTTATATCAACAACGGCGACGTGGTAGAATCTCAGCGACAAAATGAAAAATTAATTTAATAAATCGTTTATTAACTTAAAAATAAAATTAAATAAAAAATTAAATTTTATCGAAAAATTAAAGTAAAATATTCAATAAAATACCAAATATAATAATATTCAATATACAAAAAAGATGTCTAGATGTATTTATGTGATCTATCAATTTATCGATGCTATAAATTGATACAGGGCGATTAACTAAAAAATTTCATTAATGATGTTTTGTGATCGTAGCGTCACAAGATTTTATAATTACAGAAGTAAGGTAGCTTATACGAAGCTTATTGATTTCGTAGAGCAGTAAGTTAGCGTGATGTGATTAATAGACGTGGATGATCTTCTTCTGTTCACAGTTTTGCTTGCAAAATATACATATTAATTCACAGCATCTAGCCTGCATACGAATGGAACAAATGTTGTTGTGGTAAGAACGCTTTTACACAAGTAACAGCTTTGTCCACTATGGATATATCCAATTCATTTGGTATCAACTATTGCAAAGTAAAACTAGGAATATTTCAGCATTAAATGAACGAATTAGCTGACATTTGATCATAAAATGAATTTCGGTTTTAACGTAATTCATGATTGTGCTTGAAATTCTTTTATGTTTTATTGATAGAAATAAATAATTATTAAATTACATATTTAATTATTATATTTAATAGTTATTAAATTACTGATTAAAAACATGAATATAAAATGTGTCGAATGTCATAATATGAACAAGACATTATGGCCCACACTTTATTGATAATTTCATAAGAAACATTCTAAAACCCGATACATTTATTTTTCGTTTTATTTCTGGTTATGAGAAAAATACTAAAGTTTAAAGCATTAGAACGTCCGAAAGTATTAGAGCACGAAGTTTTAAAGAGTAAATATAATTATACAACTGTGATACCAAATAAGTGTCAATAGAGCCAATTGCTTTCAGATCGTTCAAAATGAAATCCAGCTCATGGTTATCAGTGAATCCAAAAACAGTGACCCAGTACGACAGTCGGTCATCCTTATTGTCTTCGAATAGTTGGATCCGTCTATAAAAGTTTAATTATTTAGTAATTAATTACTTAATAAGTAATAACTTAACCAATTACTAGTCATAAATTATCACCAATTAAATTACTTAAAAGAGCAATTGGTTATAAAATAAATTTTTAAACCAACGCGATATTTTTTAATATTTTGTATGAGAGCAGACAAAAATGATAAATTAGATGATAAATTAATGGTTAATAAATTAATCATTAATTTTTGACAATTGAACACTAATTGAATTCTCTAAAAAATAAAATTCCATAAATTCTCTAAAATAGAGATTGTTCATAAAAAGGTAGTCAATTATTAATAGTTTGTGCATTTAAAAGTCGATATTGTAAAACGATCTGCCATAAAAAATGTTTATTCTCATTATCGGAAAATAATTACAAATAAGAATGAATAAAGTATTAATACCAAATACATAATAATTAAATGTTAATATAATACTGATCTTAATATAATAAGATCAGTAATATAATATCAATTAATATTATTTTCAATTATTATCAATTAATATAATATAATATTATTATATTATACAAACAGTATTTTAATATAATATATAATATAATATATTTAATAAATAATATATTAATATATAATATATATAATATAATATATCTTAATATAAATTATAATTCATTAATTGGTTAAGTTATTACTTATTAAGTAATTAATTACTTGTAAGTCATTAATTGATAGACATTATATATAATATATAATATATATTATAAATAATTAATATAATATATATAATTGGATATAATTGATAAATAACACAAACAATTTTCAGAAATTTATTTATTTATTTAAAAAGCTCGCTGAGTATCGCGTATATTAAAACATTAAAAATTGAAAAAATTTGATTAAAAATGATTTCACAAAATTCTAGGTGTGTGATATAAATCATTTAATTATAATTTATTTAATTTATATAATTTGCATTTTATATAATTAAATTGAAATTATAATTTATAATTTATAATATGATTAATTTCTGAAGTATATAATTATATAAGTATATGAATTATATATGATTTATAATTTATAATAGCGTACCTATTAGAAGAAAATGATTGATGTTCGGAAGTATTTAAACTTTCACTAATTCCTAAAGCAGAACAAATAATATTTATATTATCATGACATTTTACCTTTTCCAGCGGTAAAATCATTAAGTCGTCTCCGAGGAGGACCATTAATTGTCTTATTCAATCTGTAAAAATAAAAACAAAATTCAATGTAATCGCTAGTAAAAAGCTTATGAATTGTCGATATTTTATAGTCAATAACATTATATTGTTAAAATCATATTTTTCATTAATTTAAGCAAAACTAAAAACATTTTAGTTAACAGTAAATGATAATAAAGAGAAATGTTAAATAAATTACAATTTTATATGATAAGTACAATATTAATGTACAATATTATAATATATCATAATTAATATTATTTATTTCTTAATAAATAATTAAGTGATTAATTATAAATTAATTATATTGATTATTGATATTATAAATTAATTAAGTGATAACTAATTATAATATTTAATTGCATGTAATATTTAAATGATTTTACAAATATTAAATGTGAATAAAAAGGTAAGAATAAAAATTATATAAAAAATTAGAATAAAAAACGTGTATGAAAACTGCATAATATTATAAACGAATTTTAATTTACTTTATTAAATTCAATGTAGAGATACTTTATCAATTTGATATCTTTTTAAACTTGGTATTATTTTTAAGCTTTGATTTTATATCGAAGACACTTAAAGAAATAAAGTAGAAGATAATTAACTGAAATTAGTTAAATTTAAGTTGAGTTAATCCAAATTAAATAAAAGTGCATTAAATACAACCACTTAAAGTAAATAACTCGTACCTATTCGATTTGAGAAGATCTTCCGATTCTAAAAGTTTGTCGTGACCGCCAGCTTCAATCTAAATGTAAGGAAGAACTTTTTGTGAAATCAAACTATTTTTATTCAGTAGCAATAAAACCTTGAGTTTGTATTTTGGGGTAGAGAGATAAAATGATGGCAAGGCTGACTTATTAAGATTCTCAGATAAGGCCATTCGACAAGTTCTATAACATTAAATTGTTGACGAAAATACGTTAACTATACATTTATTTAAGTAGAAATTTAAATCTCAAGAGAAAATACTTTCTGTAAAGGTAAATACGTACTTTGAATTTTTATTAAATTAAAACCAACGAAAACAAAAAACAAAATTTAGGAAATAAAAAGAAAGTGTAAGCATTCATTTTAATCCGAGTCAGACTCGCGTAAACATCCTATATTAATTGGGAAAATTTTTAATATCATTATAACAGATAAAAGACTGGAACCGTCGAATAGATGTTATTATATCCTATGAAATTATATATATTATTATATATATCCGACAAATATATTATTAAATATATATTCAACAAATATATAATTATATATAATTATTAATAGAATGTAATGATTGTATCCAACAAAAATTAAATTATCAAATGAATATAAATATATGTATAAAATTGAATTAAAAGAAGCCTTAAATATTTTGATAAATAAAAATTATTTAAAAGTAGGGACATATATATTCTAGACAAGTAAAAGGTGTTCCAATAGTAGGTAAAGGTAGCCCAATTATATCTGACTTATTTTTAAGCTTTATAGAATATGTATTTGTTCAAAACTCTGTAAAAGTTAAAATGAATTTGAAACTGATATATACAGATCGACTAAGTGTGTTTACAAAATTATTGCATTTTATAAATTAGTCCAGCCATTTAGGCCAGAAAAAGATCAAAATATGACCCTAAAGTGCTTAAGCTTGCTCGATCATTCTTTATAGACTAAATATATTTAATAAAATAAAAAATACTAAACTATATAAAGATATGAAATATATGTTCAGATCATATATTAATAATACATGTGTATTTAACTCTTATATTTATTCAATAAGCAAATAAATTTATCCAGTTAGCTTTATTCTCAATAAAACTAATATATAAAATTAGCGTCTGTTATTTATTAGTCAATTCATAAAAATGACTTTTATTTTAAATTACAATTTTGTATTTTAATCTAATAATTATTTTATATAATTATTAATTATATTAATATAATAATTATTTATTAATTTATTATTATTTAATAATATAATAATTATTTATTAATTTATATTAATAATATAATATAATAATTAAATAATTATTTATTAATTTATCATTATATAAATATTTTATTATCTAATAATTATATTAGAATAATTGCCCCCCCCCCTGATATGTTGTATCGTGATATGTTGTATGTTGGGTAGAGGAGTTAGGGACCGAAACCTGATAGCATAGCATTTCCTCCTGATGGCCTTTATTCATTATTCGAATAGATCGTATTAGCCATAGATTTAATCGAATAGATCGTATTAGCTAATTGATTTATTAGCCAATGTCTACAATCAATAAACTCGAATCATTTGAGTATTCATGTCTCAGAAAACTTCCTGGTAATAAAGCTATTTTAACCTTAAAATTAATGCAAACGAAAGCCTTTTTATTTAAATAATTTAATAGATATATTTTAAACTATGTTACTTTAAAAAAGGCGGCGTGCTCGGGTTCACTGGACGTCTCTTGTTCTCGCGCAGCAAGTAGACCCTGTCACCTTGCGTTGCGCCGCATTAAACTTGCTACCGGGTCAACAATAATGACGAGTTCACTCCATTTTCGTGATCACAGTCATTCGAAAGATTTTTAATCTCGCAACACACCTATTTATGATCAACAAGACTATCATATACCTAACTTGCGGCTCTTATATACAAATATACTTAGTATATCAACTAAGTTATCCAAACTTTCCTTAGTTGTCAACCAAAAACATGCAGACATTGTAGCACTCACGGAAACCTGGCTTAATCCACAAATATGTGATGATGAATTTAGTCTAGATGGATACTCTCTTGTTCGTATGGATCGGTTATCTTCAAGAGGTGGTGGAGTCATCATCTTCGCGCGAGATTCTTTGTCGGTAAGACTAATCGATGCATGCGCTGACGAGGTGTCCCTAAATGAGTACATTTGGGTCAAACTAACAGCGACAGATAATCGTCATTTCATTGTGGGCTTATTCTATCGATCACCTCGTTCACCCAGTGTCTATCTGCAACTCATTGCGAAAACATTTAAGAACTAAGTCATCAGAGATAGTTCTTGGTGATTTCAATATGCCCCACGTTGACTGAATAAACTTCGTGCCTTTACCTGGTTGTGACCCTGAATCAGCAAATCTTCTCGACGCCATTATCGACATGAACCTTAATCAGCACATTCACGAATTCACACGCGCTCGTGGACAAAGTGCGTCTCTACTTAATATATGCCTATCGGTTGATGCCTCAATCATTGACCGGATTAATTATGATCCACCAATCAGTTATAGTGACAATCGCATGATTGATATTGTAGTATTGCTCAGATGCCCTCGTTCAATCTAAACAGTTCAACAAGTCAATCTAATTAACGCTAACTTTCTCAGTATGGTAGCATGACCCAATCCTTTTATCATTAGTACTAACCTTGCATGGAACCATCTCAAACGTAGTCTGATTGAGTTATCGACATTCTTCTCACCAATTCAACATAAGAAAACGAGTATCCGTATTCCAATTTGGTTTGACTATGAAATTAAGAATGCAATCAGATCACGGGATATCTCATTTTCTGCGTACAAAGATGGTAGACTATCCTTTGGTAAATACCGATTATTGAGAAACAAGGTAACTTCTATTCAGAGACTCAAGAGGAAGAATTTCATTTCTAACATATGTCGGGCGGCATCCTCGAACCCTAAGCAGTTATTCAATCACCAACTGCGCCGTAACACTGCGTCAGATAAATTTTACAACATTGTGAACAACGCAGGTGATTTAAATGTTGACCCTATCGAAGTTGCAGAGCTCTTTTCCGCTCACTTTGAAAATCAAGAAGCGAAGTGAGGCTACGACTATTTGTCCCATTACATTCCCAGATTCATTCGATCATGTCTTAATATTATATTTATTAGCAAAGAGGACGTCCATACAGAGCTACTCAAGCTTTCACGTACTCGCGTTTACGGAACGGATGACCTTCCATCTATACTTTTCCGCGAGCTGGCTACAGTGTTGACAAGTCTGCTATGTGCTATATTCCAGAGTTCTCTATACTCTGGAAGTTTACCGGATGACTGGAAAAGGTCTATAATCTGCCCAGTTTTCAAAAAGGGCGAGCGCAGTCAGACTAACAATTATCGTCCCATTAGTATAACTTCTATTGCGTGCAAAGTAATGAAGATGATTCTGCTTCGTACAGTAAGTTCACATCTAGAAGACAATATCATCTTCAGCGATGCCCAGCACGGTTTCAGACCTCACCGTTCTACGGTAACTAATCTTGTATTCTACCGGAATAGTTGGTCGAATGCGGTGCAAGCAGGAACATAAGTGGACACGCTCTTCTTCGATTTATCAAAGGCTTTTGATAGGGTCGTACACCGTATTCTTATCAATCAACTATCGCTATGTGGGATTGACGGTCGCGTTAAAACTTGGATTCAGTCATTCCTAACTGATCGTTACTTTGCCGTGCGCATCAAAGGTTGTATATCTAAGTGGTCAGCAATCACCTGTGGTGTACCACAAGGCTGCGTTCTGAGTCCAATGCTTTTCAATATATATTAATGATATGATTGATGTCATATCCAGTGAGTGCGCTCTATATGCCGATGATTTAAAGATTTGGCGTCCAATACAAAGCACGCACGATGTAATTGAGTTGCAACGCGACGTAGACTCAATCACCAAATAGTGTCGTGCAAAGGGATTGGTTTTGAATCCTAATAAGTGTAGACATATACACATAGGTTCCATAAAAATCGTAGGGACATTTCCTCATTTCATATCATAACAGTAACATCGAAAAGGTTTCATGTTTCAGTGATCTGGGCGTGATCGTATGTGAAGATATGAAAACACGAGTCCACGTCCAATATGTCGCATCCAAATGTCGACGTATGCTAGGCATGTTAAGACGCTCGTTTGGCCAACTCGCTCCAGTTAGTTTTCGCATTGCCCACTCTGCCCTTATAAAATCGTATATGTTATACGCGTCTCCTGCAATACACCCAAAGCTCCGTGGCGAATTGAAAATATACGAACGTATATTACAACAATCAACCCATATTGTGTCCTCAGTGCGTGGTGTCAACTATACCCAGAGACTGGCATTGTTGAATGTCCACACTGTTAAACGTTCGCTGTCTGACGCCGACCTAGTGTATGTATGGCGGTCACTGACTATACCTGGACATGTTTCGAAGTTTGTGTTTACAATTCGTTTACCGGATCGACTACGAGGCCACAGGCTTATGATAAAGCGCAAGCTCCGTCCCAGAACAAATTGTGTTACGATAAGCGATCGCATTGCTGACCTGTGGAACAATCTTCATGCATCGACAATCGACATTGGTTTCGTCCAGAACTTCAAGGGAATTATTAAATCCCGACAATGCCAGTTTCAGTTTTTTTCTTTCTTTTCTGTTTTTTATATTTGGAGCTATGTGATCCAGCCAATTTGAGCTTATGCTCCTGGGTTGTTGTAACAATAATAATAACGTACATTTTTCTGACAACATGAATTTGTAATTTCGACAAACTAGTGTTCTACTCTTGATCCTCATATTTTATCTTATTACATCACAGCCAATTGACCACTTTAACTTTATATCCCTCATTCAGTGATGGGTCCTTTATTCCACAAATTTTTAATTCCTAAATCCTTCTATATTATTTCACCCCCTGGAAATAAAGTTACCTTCACTATATTGTAACTACCTGACTCTGCATCACTACTGTATCTCTGTCAACTGATACCATTAAATCCCACCTTCCTGTTCTCCTTACAATTACTTTTAATTCGTCAATTCAAAAGAGTGTATTTCCAACTCAAATCTGTTGTACTACATCTTCTTAAAAATCCTCATTATACACCTCTCTTTCTGCATAATAAAATATTATTTCAGAACCATCAGCTATCTATAAACTTTTTGAACGTCTTTTTCTGATCAATGTTACTTTCTACCTCTTTAATCCAATTTATACACACTTTTTCAATTTGTATACACCTTTATGCCCTCATCATTCTATTAGAATTGACTGTCAAAAAGTTTTCAATGATCTATAATCTCATCCAAGTAACAAAAAGCTTTGCATTGATATTATTTCTGATTGATATTTTTCTTCAACCTGCTACATTGTAGACCACTTCAACTTGCTTTACCATTTTCGACAATTATGAATTTTTCTAAGGGATAGATTTATTTTAAGATAAATCTGCTCCTTTTTAATTTTTGATAAAATATTTAAGATATTTTAAAGACATTTTCATTTTTTAATATTTATAGTACAATATTCGTAGACTCAGTTATGTTATCCGATTTTTTCTATTGAAATGTCCTTATTGACCGGTGGATTCTGATTTCCCAGCAATACGACTTATATCAGAAATATTGATACTATGTATTAGTGCGAAATTATTTTTTTGTAAATTTTGTTTAACTAGAAAAAACGGCATTTTCACTTCGCTCATTTATATTTTAAATTTAATTTGCCACATCTTATACTGTTTTAGATCATTTTAGGTCAAAATTAATTTAGTACCAAAAAATACTTTTATCTTTTAGCAGAAATTGGATTACGTAATATCTTCGTCAATATAGACATTGATGAACCAATTTTCTAAATTAAAATCAGACGTTTTCTTTTAATTTAAATTTGTAGTTCGATCTGATCAGAAGAAACGGTTTGATCGACGTTTTTTTCAAAAAACTGCACAGTAAATTTGTATTTACAAATAAATTCTATATCATGAGGTATATTTTTCTTTACGTTTTTAAATGCCCATATTTTTGGTATTGGCTAGCTAATATTAACATCTTGCAATTATTGTAATTATTATCGATTTTTGAAAACATTTTTTAATGTGGAAGAATTTCCTTGCAATACAGAATCTACTGCTTTTTATCCACTTTTACCCTCTACCATCTTTTTTACTTACCTCCTTTTTCCTTACTGCCTTTTCCATTTTGCCTCTTTCCCTTTCCTTCCCTTTTGCCCTTTACACCCACGCCTTTATTCTTTCCACCATTTCTCATTTCGCTCGACCCTTTTATTCTTTCGTTATAACTTTTGTATAAAAATACTTGTTGTTAATAAAAAACAAAATATTCACAATAAAATAAGAGAAGACTGTTAAAATAATAAGCTAAAAATACTAAGTTTAAAAATATCAAAAAGACAGAAAAGAAAAAATGTCAGATCTTATACGGCCTCAGGTCCAGTGAGATCTGAGCCCTCCAGCCAATCCAATACGACGCTCTCCGACTAAACCACCCGGGGTCTTTCACCCCCCCCCCGAAGAATCCAATCGAGGCGGACTATGCTCGGTAATCGCGAGATGAGGAGCTTAAGAAACCATAGTCTTTACTCTGGGGGACTGAAAAGAAGACTAATCCCAAGTACCCCAAAGGCGCACTTGGGTCTTCTCATTCAATGACATATGCTGTGCTCGCTTCAGGACCGACCTAGCTTTCTTCAAAATACGTTTGAGTCTATCCATGTAAGCTTTTTCCGACCAATTCACCGTAATGGTGAACCCCGGATATTTAACTCGACTCGTGTGGTTGAGGCTGCAAAATTGAGGAAGGTGCTAATATCTTAAGCTTCTTTTTGGTGGCAAGAACGCCATAAAAGACGGCGACCTGCGATTTTTTCGGACTTTAAAACAAGATTAGATGATTGCAACTTATCTTTTAATCTTAAAAAGAAACGGCTGTTGTAAGAGACTACATCTTTACACCTGCGTCCAGAGAACAGGGCTGTGGTATCATCAGCATATTCAACTAGATGTTGATCGCGTTTGAATTTTTTGTATAGTTCAGCGAAGGCAGCAAGATATAATATTAGAGAAAGTGGGGATCCTTGAGGTACACCCGTAATAGGGTAGAACTGACGCGCATCAGGGTCGTCTTCATTGTAGAACCGCTTGGTGTAAACAAATATCTCCACCCTGTTAACAATTCTGGCAGGCAACCCGAGGGACCTGAGAAAGTAGATAACGAAGGGAATGGAGATCCGGTCAAATGCAGCTGAAAAATAATAAAAAAACAGCCACAGCAAGCTGATGACTATTATCCTGACAAAACTGATGCACTTCACCAATTGCTGAATGGACCGAGCGCCCTTTGACAAACCCATGAAAACTCGGTGGGATCAAATTACGCCTACATAAATGAACGCGGATTCTACGCGCAAGCGCTTTCTCGTAGATGGATATGAGGGCGTTTTGAATCGAGATGGGCCGCAGATCTTTAGGACAAGTGATTAATCTCTTTTTAGGTAAAAAACTCGACGGCTGATGTTGATGTCCGCTATGTCGGACGGGGAGGCTAATAGCATTGTGATGGCGACCTCCTTTCTCTGACTGTATGTCAAAAGCTGACAGACACGAGTGGAGAGTGGCGCGTGGGATTTAGGGGTGCGTGGGAGTGGTCCCTAGGAGTTAAGGATATCTGTAACAGATAAGTCCCTACTCCTGAAGTCACACCAAGGCGGGATTGGTTGGGGAGATTGAGTGGCTCCATAATTATGTAAGGAAAGTGACTCCTCTAAAACTTTGTCAAGACCTATGCTACCAATCCAAACAAAGGCTCTATCCTTTCAGCAGACAAACTTCTCCTTCTTGAATATCTTCCAGAAGGAAGCCTGAGAAGGGTTTAGGTGAGCAATGCTTGCCCTATCCCTGCTCAGCTGGAGCCTATATCTAGAGCTCCAGTATTCATTCGAGAGGATCTATCTGGCGGAAATAAAGAGATTGGGAAGGTGTAGCATTTTAGCTAGAACCTTGAGCTTTGTTGGAGTAGGATTGTATATTCGACCTTTATAGGTAGTCGAAAGGATCGCGGTAGCTTGCGATGAGAGGTAGGAATTAAATTCGGTCAAAGCTCTCAATTCCAATTATGGGGAAGAGTTAGATAGCTGCCTGAAAGAAGGCCACTCTAATAGGGTCAAAGTGAAACCTTCTTCTAAGCAACGTATCGTCATCTAGCTGCCAGCGAATTAGGTCATGAGAGGTGATCTGTTGTTGACGCGACTGCTCAGTGCAAATGGGTTTCAACAAACACATGTTATGTAGCAGTAATATGTCGAGGAGAGAATTTGTTGTAGAGCAATGAAAGGTGGGGAAGGTGGTTTATGAATAAGATAGTCGATCCTTGCTCTGCGGAGTGCTGCATTAATCCAACGACCAGTTCTGTCGTTGAAGTCACCAAGTAACATGTCATAACCGCTTCCCAATATTCGATTCAGGAGGTCACGGTTTTTGTGGATTTCTCCTGGCCGAATATAGATATTGGCTATGCTGATGCGTTTACCGTTCTTAAAGAGTGGTATAACTAAACAAGACAGGGCTGGACAAGCGTAGTTTAACAGGATGGAAGATCTTATTGAGAATTTAACTACGGTTAGAAGACCTTGAGATGAATAGAAGAGAAGTAAGGTGGGGTTATATACGGAGTAAAGTGGGTGTAGATGTGCTTTGGGATTAATCGAATAATGTCCTGGGGGATCCAGATAGTCCGCGATTCCTGAAGGACTATAACATCTGCATCTCTTCCAGATAAAATGCTAAGGGCAGAATCACCTCCCGAATTCCACTGAATGATATTAAGTGAAAAAGGCTTTCGATTACTTCGCATTGTATTAAGTTAGCTAGAGTGAGATGCCTCCTCCTAGTCAGAACCAGGAGTGAGATGCCTCCTCCTAGTCAGAACCAGGAGTGAGAAGGTTGCCCTTATCGCCCCCAGCTTGACTTGCTCATCGGGAATTTCATCATTTCCCTTTATTCTGTCGGAATCGGTCATAGCCCATAGAAGGTCTCTTTTTGCGAGCTTTATTGCATCAACCATCTGAACTGGTCCTTTTCTCTTGTTAGAAGGTTTTCTTTTATTGTTAGGCTTACCCAGAGGAGGCTAGTTCATTGTATGAAACATATTGCCTATTGTCTTCTTGATCACGTTTTCAACTTGTATTATCGCGGCTTGAATCCTTTCATCGACATATTTAGCCATATTCAAATCGTTCGTCCTGTTATTCAGACTAGTATCCATAGTTGACGGCTCACAGGCTTTAGCGAAGCTTTTATGATTCCCGGTTTTTTCTTGTGCCTCTGCTAATAACCCTTGAACATTTTGCATTTGCGCGACCATGCTGAATTGTCCGCATTCCAGTTGGAGCAAAGCGATTTTAGCTGGCATTTCCCATGCTTGTCCGAAGAGCCGCAAAACCCACATGTTTGTGGACTGTTACAGCCACTTGCCCAATGCCCTCACTGATGACATTTGTTGAGGTGGGGTATGTCAGCGAGTCACATTCAATCATTGTAAAGATTAAGTAATGTCCCATAAAGGGGATTGAACTTTGTGTTTGAAAGACGAGCCGCATCCTTGGCGGAGGCTTGGCCGAAGGCGACGGGAATTAAAATTTTTTTATGCAGTTAACGAATCTAACATTGGCGATTTTTATGTAATTTTCCAATACGGTGATGTCCTCATTGAACAGGAATGTTGGAATGTTATTAATTTTAATCGACGCTTGTATCGGCTTGAAGATAACAATAAAGAGTTATCAAAACGGCAAATATGTAGTGTTGCCAGACAATCAGTCTATGTTAATCCCGAGATCTTCAAAGACGGCCGAGAACAATAATTTAAACTTCGTCAACTCCGCCGATCTACCCAAGCAAACGACCCTTCGAATACCTAAGGTGTTAGACATGAACGTGTCGTACCTCTATCTGTTGCCGCTGTAAGGCTATTAACAATTTGACTACAAGCATTCACCAACTCAGAACTCGAAAGCTGTTTGTACAAAATAAAGAGCCATAAGGATACTGATACAGACGGTATCGATATTGAACATATCAAGGCTATCTTTGAAATTTTAGCTGAATTTGAATCGAAAATATTATTCGGATGCGCTTTCTCTTCGTCATGGAAGCAATCAATCATTAAACTACTCTTTAAGAACGCAGGTGATTAATCCGACCCTAACGCATTCTGCGGTATAGCCATCCTGAATGATGCATATAAATTATTTGCATATCTTATCACACATCGCTTTTATGTATATTCCGAAGCTCTGCTTCCACCTGAATAACACGGATTTCGTCGAGGACATACAGCCTTAACAGCCTTATCTGAAACACGAGAAACAATTTTCTCCATGATTTCCTCCCATCGCCGCGCCTACGCTGTATTCTTCTATTTTATTAAAGGTTTTGACAACATAAATCGCCATTTGCTTCTTCAAAACTTGAAGTTCAATACAACCTATTGAGATCAGTCATCGACACAATACATCGTATTCTGTAACCCAATGAAATACTCATATTCGACAGTTTATCTTTTTATGCACCTATCTTCCAACATAATGGATTGTTGCAAAGCGACACACTGAGCCCTATCCTATTCTCACTGTTTATCATAGATCTTCCCTCATTTTGAAAAAGGCATCTAATAATGCAAAATCCTCCTTTTCGCCGATGACCTTTTGATAATCAACGTATCCATTACAATTTTACAGACCATACTTGACCAATTTCATGTATACTGTTTACAAAACGACCTGGCTGTCAACACACTAAAAATCCAAGCCATAAAATTTCGTCGTGGTGGTCGCCTAGTCTGAACTGGCCAATTATCATAACACTCAACCTATAAAATTTGTCAACAAGCATAAATATCATGGCATTCGTCTAACCTTTACCTGATCATTGTTTGCACCTGAACAAAAAACTTGTAAGATCATTTAATCCACTTTAGCTTACAGAAAACTACTTAGTTTATCCTTACAATGTGCATTTCATTTCTTTAAAGTAATGCTAGAAACCATGATAACTTATGCGCTTCCCGTCATCTGGTCCGACTTTTCGATCTATAACTTAAAACAACTCGATTACTGTAAATGGCGTTTTGTCAAAAAGGTACTAGACTTGTCACCGAAAATTTGCTCGACTCTACTTTATGCGCAAACGTACAACTCGAATCCTGTAAATGGCGTTTCGTCAAAAAGGTACTAGGATTGTCACTGAAAATTCACTCGACTCCACTTTGTGAGCTAACGTCCATCCAACCTCTATACATTGACTACCAACAACATCTCTGCTTATCCGAATCATCGGCCTTTCAGCAGCACTTTCAAGAATACGTAAAAGAGATCAATGACGCCTATTCTGAAATCACAGCAACGGTGACTCGCTTTAACCTATTTGGAAGCAACCTCAAGCCACCAAAAGACCCATCATCGTTCTCGCCTACCTTCACGGTTATCACGACAAGCTGTGTACTATCTACATTCCTTGCCATAAGCGTTCAATGTGTTGTCGCTGCAAATTCTGTCACCTACAATGTCTAAATATTGCGTATGTATTCTCTTGTTCAATTTTTCTATAATTCCTCTTAGTAAAATCGATTCATTAGTTTGTTAAGAGATCAAACCATAATCTCTTAACATTTGCATGTTGTTTGATGCTATCAAACGGTCAAATAGCAAATCTTCAACAAGTATAATTTCATCTGCAAGTCGCGATTCAACAATTTTGTTTTCAATGTAAAACTGTATATTTTGGTTTCAGTCCCAACCCGAGTTGGTATTAATAAATAAATTCTCAGAATAATATAACATTAATAATGTTATAATATTTAATAATATTATATTAAATAACATAATAATTTAAATATAAACACAACATATGAATGTAGAGAAATAAATATTAATTAAATAATAAGATAGTTGCCTAGGGAGGGATCTCCAGCCGGCTCCAAAAAGGATGCCACATTCCCTCGTTTCAAGACTGCGCTGATTCGTTGCATGAACCAGCTGATGCGCGTTTATCACCGGTTGTCAGCCCCAACCTTGAACCAAGCTGCCTCAAAAACGCAGATGCGCTAGGGCCGACCGCGCCAAGTGTTTAGATGGCGATGAGGACGAACAAATACTGTCGATCCTCGAAGCAGCTGTATTTGGTTCGTCTGAGCTGCTCCGAGTGGGCTGCAATAGCGCTAGCAGAAGACACCGCATGTGCGACGTGACTGGCGGGCAGGGTGTTCAGAGAAGTGAAATCCTAAACGAGTACACGGCCAGCTTCTCATGGCATAAGCGTCGCACCATCGGGTCGTTTGCCATCATCTCGTGCTAAGCCTGCCGGTTCGAGTCTGGATGGCGATCCTGATTAAGCGAGAGCCATTCTCAAAATCTCATTGACCGCAACATGTCGATGGTGACGAGATGTTATCCCGCAAAAAAACAATATAATAATTTTTAAATAATTTTATAATATTATAATATTTTTTAAATAATATCATAATATTATTAATTAAATTAAAATTAATATTATCTAGTTAAATTAAAAACGCATTGCAAGTGGCAGCATGAAAAACAGTGATCCGGCCGGCGGATCACACATAGGGTAGTTTTCTAATAGATCGTTAGAATACGATTCCCTACCGAAAGTAATATACAACAATGTATATCTACACCATCGGAGCAGCCAGCAAAGTGGATGTAGCGTTGAATCAAAATACAAACGTCCTGAGTTTAAATCCGATCAGCACCAGTGTACGGAGTAAGGAGATAATAAGGGTCGAAACGTGAAATGTAGGTCTGGTTCAGCAGATGATGAGACCATCCCAGACTGATTAGTAGCGTCCTGCTGTATCAAGAAAAGGAATAAATTATTATAGTTATTATAATATTATTATATTATAATAATATAGTCGTATTATTATAATATGAATTATCATCGAATTATTATAGTCATACTATAATAATTTTTAAATAATTTTAAATTATTAATAATTATAATATTATTTGAAAATACAAAACACATACACTTAAAAACACAAATTGACTTATTGAATCATGGAGTTCAATAAGTTCAACGCCATCGTTTAATGCGTCTGATACAGTAACACTAAAGATAAGGTGCACAAGAGTTAGATGCAAAATATTTTCACCGGTGTGTCTTCCTCGTAGACTTTTGAGAGATATTATCTCTCTCAAAGTGGGCATTAATGAATAATTTCATAATTTCTCAGATTATTATTCGCTTTTATAATTATTATTCGCTATTATAATTATTATTAGCTATTATTTTTTTTAATAATTTATTATTCATTTGATACAATATTCGATTCCCTCAAATGGGCCTCTGTACAACCAATAATAATGTCATTATTTTATGTGATTGGATGCGAACTGGTAGGAAAATACCCTACATGCATGCCACAGCGAGAACGGAGCGATATAAATGCTCTCGCGAGAATTAATAAAAGGACTTGACCCTTTGTAAATTTGGTTCCACTATAAATGAATGGAATACACCAATTAGTTCCTCTACAATTAGATTCTCCACTGAATTATTCCGAATCACTGTATGAGCTCAACTTTTACATGGCAGCTTCACAGCAAACACACCTGGAATACGGTACATCTGAATGTTACCAACAATAACGCATTGCGATAGAGTCCAGGAATTGATTTTGAGTGATATGATATACCTCACTATCCAAATTTACGCGTTAACAATTCGAAGGATCACTTGGAAATTGCATATTGTATGGAATAAAATGTATCATCTGAAAGAGCTTGTTTTATTAAATCTAATCTTCATTTGAATGTGTGTAATTTAGTTTGCAAAATGTTAAGCTACTTCTAGTTGTACGATCAGTAGTTCGTGTCTTATATGATTTATACGATACGTATCACATAATTTTCTTGAGTTTAGATATTCCGTTGTAAATATGTACATTAGATCTACAATGCATAGTCCCCCGATAGGAATGCCGAGCATTACTATCTTGTCTTTGTTGACGTCATGCATAAAAGCTTGAGTTCCGATAGGAATGCCGAACACTTTAATTTCATGTGTTCACTTCGATCCATCAAAGTCTAAATCAAAATCTTCGTTTTCTTGATGAAGCAACAACTGCGTTTTATCGTTATTTACGATAAAATCAAACTTGGTCTGTATTCTCTCAATATTGCCCAGACAAGTTTAAAATCTTTTGTGGAACCTACACAATTAGCATCTTCTGCGTACCAACGTTGGAGTACGTTTGATACCAATTTGCTAATCATATTTATTAGAGGAATAGTAGCCATTGCGAACGCTACCATTGCTAAAAAGGGTCTCCTTGCCTAACTCCTTCGCGATAATAAATTGACCCATCCCCTATTACTAGCTCAGTGTTGCATGAGTAGATATTTCAAATTACAACGACTGATTGAAAGCATTTGCTGCATTAAACTGTGATCATTCCCATTTTTCACTTGAATTAAACGCATCTCTAAGCCAATGCATTGCAAATTCGAAGCCATATCGTTGTGAAGCGCAAAGTTGTTGTAGTCCGGCTGATGCTTGAATATCATCTTTAATTTCTGAAAAAATTGCCTTGCATATTATTCTGAATGCGACGTCGCCTACACCAGTAGATATCACATCCTCGTGTTTTCGACAAAGTTATAAGACTTCTTGCGAAGAAAGCATCAAGGTTACTAGCGTCCAATGTTCTGATAGGTGAGTAAGTACTGTACCGCGAAACTGATCGTCTAACATTGATGGACCTGATTCTCGTGTTGTTCTTTTCGCCGCTTGAATTATTTATTTGTCTGTCGATAGAAATAAAGCTAAATGATGTTCCGTTGAAGTAGAATATTTGTTTCTAAAATCAAATGTGATAACATAGGCTTGGGATTAGGATGGAAATCTCGTAAAAGCGACCTGACTGGAATACTATTTATTAAGGATGAATATTTTACTAGGAAACCTTTAAAATTCTGATTCGGCAGCGAAGACGCGTCCCTTTGTTCTGAGTTTTATATATTATCGCTTCCAAGTTTTTCCAATAGCTTGATGGCATTGTGTCATTATTCGAGAATGTAAGATACGAGTTTCAAAAAAAGGATTTATTTTAACGTGGCAAATGCGTGCCAGCGCACGCTTACATGATCACAACAAAACAAGAATGTGAATCAGGTGTCGCGAAGGTGTGAAAGGAGGAGGTGTTTGTATATGATAAAGGAGGGGGCGCAGCGGACGTCGAGAGGGAGTTGATTCCAGGCGAGTGTGGCGGCGATGAGGAAGGATCGGAGACCGTAGTTGTTGGAGTAATTAGGAACGTGGAGTAAGAGGGTATGACAGGAACGAAGCGATAGCGAGGTGGGGCGAGTATCGTCTAAGAAAGGAAGGTTGATGAACGATGGGGAGCCGACAGCGATGAGACGAAAAGTAACGAGAAGGCGGAGTTTGATGCGGATGTGGATGGTGGGCCAGGAGAGTTGGGCAAAATATGTGGATGTGTGGTCGAAGCGACGGAGACGAAAGAGCACTCGAACGGCGGTGTTGATTATTCGTTGTAGGGGTAGGATGATGGATTTTGGAGAATTGGCGAAAAGGCTAAGGCAGTAATCGATTTTAGGGAAAAGAAGCGATGAAAGAAGAGACATACAAGAACGGAAGTCGATAAGGGGGCGGATACGGCGGATGTCACGGAGAATTAAGTTAGACGAGCGGACCTTGTCACGGACGAAAGGTTTAAGGGAAAGGTGATCATCGAAATGGAAGCCTAAGAAAGTGAGATTGTGGACTATAGGGATGATCGATGAGGCAAAAGATACAATGGGAGGAGATATGTTTGGTTTACGGGGAAGGATCCACATTATTTTGGACTTTTCGGGGTTTAGAACGAGATGGAGATTGGAGAGACGTTTGTAGATAGAAGAAAGACAGTTGGAGGCAGAAATGCCGATATCGTGTATGCGATGTGCGGGTGCATGAGCATAGATTAGAATATCATCGGCGTATTGCATGACCTTAAAGGAGTAAGGTTTGATAAACGGAGATAGATCGCCAAGCAGAAGAGAGAAAAGCATAGGACCTAGGACTGAACCTTGTGGGACCCCGCAAAAAATAGGGATGGGAGGGGAGGATGATGAATTAGAACAGACGCGAAAGGAACGGTCGGATAGATATGAGGCGAACCATGCTACGGAGGAGGAAGAAAATCCGTAATCATAACGAAGGCGAGAAAGGAGGACGGAGTGGTCGACAATGTCGAATGCGGTGGAGAGGTCGAGGGAGATGAGAACACTATATAGAGCCTTGTCTCGAGAAATGAGTAAGTCGTTGTACACTTTTATGCATGCGATTTCTGTTGAGTGATTAGAGCGGAAAGCGGATTGGAAAGGAGGGTACAGATTGGATGAGGAGAGATAAGCGTTGATTTGTATTAAGATGAGGCGTTCTAAGAGCTTAGAAAGAGTAGGGAGTAGCGAAATGGGGCGATAGCTAGAAGGAAGGGAGGGGTCGAGCGATTGTTTTTTAAGGAGGGGACGAACGATTGCGGATTTCCAGTGTGAAGGGAAGATACGACTGCGGATGGACGAGTTAAACAAGGTTGTGAGAAATGGGGATATCGATGAGCATATAGATTTTAATATGTGAGTAGGCAGGGGATCGGCAGGTGAGGTTTTGTTGGGCAAGGACATGAGGACAGATGATACTTCTGTAGGTGATACAGGGAGAAGATGAAAGAGTTCCGGAAGGATGAGATTAGACTGGGCAGAGTGGGATAGGATGGATACCGGGGTGTGAGAGAGCAACGTGGATACTTTAGTCTGGAGAAATGACGAATAATCATTGGCATTGATGTTGCACGGCGAAGAGGAGCGAGCAAGGATTGAGTTAAAAGTATGCCAGAGAGTCTTAGAGTTGAATGAAGTGATGATTTTATGCTGCCAGAAGGAGTTGCATTTGGTACGTAGTAGGTTGAGATGAGACCGGCGAAGAGCAAGATAGGAATCACGGAAAGACGGAGTGATCGAGCGGAAATCACGTCTGAGAGAGCGGTGATAGACTCGAAAAGCATGGCGGAGTCGACGCTTTGATAGTAGGCATTGGATGTCAAACCATGGGGCACGGTGCAAGCGACGGTGTGGGTGAGACTTGAAGGGCAAGATAATATCGAGAGTGGATGTGAGTTCA
This sequence comes from Pomphorhynchus laevis, assembly GCA_012934845.2. Taxonomy (NCBI): domain Eukaryota; kingdom Metazoa; phylum Acanthocephala; class Palaeacanthocephala; order Echinorhynchida; family Pomphorhynchidae; genus Pomphorhynchus; species Pomphorhynchus laevis. The sequence goes on along the minus strand of WNNJ02001468.1, from coordinate 76,145 downwards.
GAGTCGAAAAGAAAGGCGAGATCGTGAGGAGATGAATATGTTATTGTGGGTAATGATAGAGATGATTTGAGTAAGGCAGAGCGGAGAAGGGAGAGGTCAAGATTTCTCCAAGGGCGACGTAGGATTGTAGGTGTGTGAGGAGGGGTGTGATTGTGAGTGAGATCAAGGGTGATAAGAAAGTGATCGGATAGACCAGGATCAGAGATGGACAGTGAGGTGTAGGCAGCAAAATGATCGGGGACAGCGATGATGTCGAGTGCCCCACCAAGTATATGTGTGGGGGCAGTGGAGATTAGTTTGTAATTGTAGTTGGATAGAATGTTGATGAAGCGGATGGAATCTGTAGAAGAGGGGCGGTCTAGGCGGATATTGAAGTCGCCTAGAACGAGTGAAGGGATTTAGGACTAAGAACAATGAGAAAGGAAGTCAGCGAGTTCGGTAAAAAATAAGGCAGTAGGAGCTGATGAACCAGGACGGTATACAATGGCGAGATCTAGAGTGATCGGGTTAGAAGAACGAATAGTGAGCAATTCAAAAGAGCAAGGACTGAAAGGGGGATTGATTTTGCGAAGAGACGCGGGGTGACGCGCGAATGCGACGATGCCGCCATGATTAGAGAATTTAGAAGGGCATGAGCTGAGGGGGCGGGCGGATTCGACTAGGGAGCAACCGGTAGAGAGCAGACGGCGAATGGAAAGGTCGTCGGAATCTGAGTGCCAGGATTCGGTGAGGCAGAAGAGATCGATGGATTGCTTGGTGAATAGGTTGAGGATAAGATCGGATTTATTGAGAATAGATCTAGTGTTGAGGAGACCGAGGCGGAAACCGTGTGTTGTGGCGAAAGAGTCTAGTGGAGAAGACACATAGGAGAGATGGAGCGCCATCGAATTTTTGGACGGGTGTGGACAACTTGAAAATTTCCGTCTATATTTCGGATGGAGAGTGATGTTTCGCCGTTTTCCTCGCGACGGCGTTTTTCAATGCGGGCTGAAGAGATTTGAGCGATTTCAGAAGGGGCGCGATCGGGGAAAATTCGAGTGGTTGAAGATGACATGAGTTTGAATCGTTGAAAGAGGACAGAAGACGCGTGAGAGCGATGCTTGAAAACAATTTTTAGGAGAGGGGGCTGGGAAGGATTAGATTGAGAAGATTTGTTTAGACGGATGAATGCGACAGGAGAAATGTCCTTGAAAAAGGATGGTTTATCCGCAGGAACAATAGACGAGAGGATGGATCTGAAGGCGGAAACATCGTGGTCCAGACGTGCTTGTGGGGATAAGGAGTTAGAAGGCGTGATATTAGTAACAATGACGCAACGATCGCGAGAAGCAAAGCGCTTCCGTAAAGGAGGACGACTGACGTGAGTAGGTGAGATCACGATAGAAGAGCTGGCAGTTGATGATTTGGAGGGATTTGGTTTGACGACGGGATACATAGAGGATAATGATAATAAAGAGGGTGGCAAGCGATGTGAGGAAAAGTTATGAGTGAAAGTATAGTGGAGGTTGGTGGAGGTGATTTTGATTGATGGATGCAAGGTATTGAGAAACGAGACGGGAAGGACGGGACGTGGGGTGTCGGGGAGTGAAAATACATTAGTTCTAACAATTTGCGGCTCCGTCACTGTCTCGGTAGATTTATCATAAACTTGACAAAATCCATCTTGCTGCGATACAATTTGCGACTCCTTCAGATTATCTGATGATGGATTATCTGATGATGACGTAGAAACGCAATGAGGGGTAGAAATGTAAGGTGATATATCTGATACGACTAAAGAAATACTGGGTTGCAAAGGGTCAATGACAGTAACATCAGAAGATTGAGCTGATTGATTGGGCAAAATTGAAGGATGTATAGTAATACCTGTAGAAGAGATGGGAGATTTGGCATTCTTAGAGGCAATCGAATGCGGAAGAATTGGGCATCGAGGTTGAAACTTATTACAATACGAAGAGGCATATGTGGACATCGCTGCATTGCCAGATAGTTTCAATATATTTGTCTTGAGACTCTCTATTTCACTCTTCATCGTATTTATCATCTTAGCCGAACAGTAGCCACAGTAGAATTCGTTGTCTGCAAGGCAAGATGCCTGGGATTCTGAAGTCCAAATACTTACCCACGTGTGACAATCATTGTTTGAGCAAAGGACTTGTTGTTCAGATCCATTGGAAACATCTCTAACATCGGTGTTGGACGCGACACGGTTGGGAACTTGAGAATTTTGTTTTTTTTCGACCCATTTGTATATAGTCGTTTGATTCGTGATTTTATTCTCCTCGTTGTATGTATATTAGATTGTATGTTATTTATTGTGTGTTTAAGCTGTAATTTTTTTATTAACGGATTTTTCTTTCCACAAGCGTACCCACTCCTCAAGTGTTTTATGTATCTTTTATCTTTAGCATGCTTAAATATGACCAAGATATCATTGACATATCGTCTATAGTAAACAGGTTTATACGTTATTTCATTGTTATTCATCATTTTGCATTTCAGTTGACTCATAGAAGTCTGCAACAATGGGGCCTAATGGTGATCCCATTGATAAAGATGGATTAAGCATGATAAAGATGTTAATACGTTTAAAAAATGATAGAAGAAAAATCGACTTTAAAGTTTACCAATGAAATATTTGATAAAAAATGGTTTCACTTCCTAGATGTCTTAATATGACTACAGCCAAATCAATTAATAAAAACAGCGGTATACCATAAGCCGACCGATAAAGGCATATATTTCTATTTCACATCATTCACACCTTACAAATATAAATGTGCTGTCTTTAGCAATTTAGTCAACAGAGCATTAAAATTAAGCAGCTATAACGAGGTGTTAAAAGATGAAATTAAATCGGTAAAGCAATCATTGGTAAATGCCGGCTACCAATTGAAAATGATTGACTGCATCACGAGTAAAACGATAAAAAGGAATAAGCAGATACATTCACCAAAAGACAATAATGATGATAACAAATTAATAGTCTACTATGAACGTGATACGCCGACTAATTTCAAAAGAGAAATAAAAGAACTTAATGTAACTGTAAGGCAGAATGTCAAATGTATAAAGGTCACCGAATCATTGAAAATTCGATGCTACTTCAATGTTTGAAAACTAGGATCGGCTTTCTCCTTAAGAAAAAACAATAAAGAGGGCACATGTAATGTCGTATACAAAATACGGGTAAAAAAGAAGGTTGTAACGCCTCTTACAATGGGAATACGACGTAAATTAATACAGAGAATTAGACAACATAAATACCAGGGTAACGCCATCCACAAGCATATGTTAGAATAACACAGTGAAAATAGATATACCGACAAGTGAAGAACAACTTCGAAATAATCTTCAAATCTGATTCAGCACAACAACTCCTAACGGATGAAGCTCTTCTAATTCGCATACTAAACCCTGTCATAAATATTAAATACACAGAGATGGGAAGCTACTTAAGACTCTATGGGTCTTAATAAAATTTCTAGGTATGGAAAATGTTTATTTTTATTATTTTTGTATCATTTTATAATTTTGAAACTGTAATTTTAATTTAAATGTCCCTGACGATGATTAATATTGTTAGTCGAAAATTTGGATCACAAAAACAAGTTCTTATGTTTGCAATTTGTAAATTATACTTAACAGTGGTGTTGGGTAAACTAAATACGGCGCAAAAAGATTTATTTAATAATATGGTCAAATACACTTAGGTCATGATAAAAATTAAAGCTGACATTACTTTCCTAAAAATCTGATTTGCAGAAAATCTTACGGCTTTTTTTATTGTGGTAGATGGAATCGATAAACCGATATAAGGTTTTAATAAGCAATCTAAAACATCATTACAAAATAACTGTCAAGTCAATATAATACTATAACATTCACTCTATCCGATAATCTTGAAATTTTTCTAGCATTTTTCTGGTTCGTACTGACCTGATATTTATCTGTTCGTTGAATTTTTGAAAAGTCTTATTCACATCATCGTGATCATTCTGATTGATCAAATTTCCGGTATCTAAATCACTATACGTAGAGAGTTGTGCGTTATCAAGAATCGAATCGTTTACGTTAAACTCAAACGACTCTTCCGAATGAATGATAGTATTATTTAGTATGTCGTTATTTAGTGCATTAGGCACATCGAAATTACTGTAACAGCCTCTTCCTTTTGAGCAATTATTTAAATCGTGGGGAGAAATTTGCTCGTCGAAACAGTAATTTGTTTTACTACTTTCGTTTGAATGTGGGCATATTGATCATTAGCTTCCAATAAATCGACAATGTATACTTTTTCATCGTATTTACCTGCATTTTCGTACTTAAGAAGAACTACATGTGGGTATAATAACCAAACAGGAAGAGTAATAACTGTAGCAGATATACGTTGGTAGTTGAACATTCGTTCATGAGGTGAACATCCAGTCGACGTGCAGAATAATGAACGAATACAATAAAGAGCAGGCTGAAGAACACTTTCCCAATGAGTAATTGGTAAACGACGTAATGGTAAAGGACATCGAATCGAAGTCCACAAAACTCCATTATAACGCTCTATTTGACCATTACCTTGTGGATGGTATGGCGTAGAACGACTTGAAGCGATATTATTTAAATTTAAAAAATTCGAAATTCTTAAGACATGAAGGGTATTCCTTGATCAGTATGAACATGAAATATAATACATAATGAAATTTTAAGAATTGCAACAATATGTAATGATATTGGCTTTCTTCAAAATCATTTAAATAATTTAATAATTTAATTATTTAAACATGAACATCACCGAACGTTGATCGTTGATTAACTTAAAGGGAGCATGTAGCAAGTAATGACGCCAACGCCGCAGGGTTTCGACTATCGCCAGAGCTTCTTTCTCAATTGATGGTAACGTTTGTTGTGACATCGTTAAGGTTTTCGAAAAAAATGCTATTGGTTTTCTTTCCTGACTAAGCACTGCTCCACTAGCTCTATCAGATTCATCTGCTTCTACTATCAGATTTTTTTGAGAATCGTAAGTATTCAGAGAAGCTACACAAAGCTTGTTCTTGAGTTCTTTGATACATTCGTGAACAATCGAAGAAACCGGGAAGTGACGGCAATCAATAAGCGGACGAATATGCTGGGAGTATCGGGGAATCCATTTGCTATAATATGATAAAAATCCCAGCAAACGTTTAAGCTCTGACGTGTTCGATGGATCCGGAAAATTCAGTAATGCGTGCATCCGATCTGGATCAGATTTAATTTCGTTGTTAGATATCACATGTCCTAAGAACTTGATGTGATGTTGCCTGTATTTCGATTTGTGTTTTGATATCTGAATATTAAGTTTCTCAGCAACTGTGACGAATTTATTCAAATTTTCATTATGTTCCTCAATGGTGGAGCCAGTTATAATAATATCATCAAGATATGATTAGGTATCTTTTAGATTTTGCTCGCGAATTATATTGTTCATAATCCGCTGGAAACACGCCACGTCATCGGTAAGGCCAAAGGGCATTCGAGTAAACTGATAGAATTGACCATCTTCTTCGAAACCAGTGTTTTGTCAGTCATTTAGAGCGATTAGAATTTGGTAGTATGCATCCGATAAGTCAAGGTGGCTAAAGTAGTGAGCTCTGCTGATTTTTTCTACTAATGATAATAAATAATAATAATTCGTCGATATTTGGTAACGGAAATGCGTCCAAAGTTGTCAAACGGTTAATAGTATTCGAGAAATCAATTACCATGCGCAATTTTGAATGTCCATTCTTCACAACAACTTGTGCTCTCCAAGGGGTGTTACTTGATTTGATAATCCCCAGTCTTAATAAACGTTGTATTTCAGAACGAATGAATATCTTATCATTGTAGCTATACCGTTGTGAAGGAATATGAGCGGCGTCTAATCACACAGCCAAATTGAGGATACGCTCGAGATTATTTTCATTCAATTCTAATATCCGCTGTCTGATATATGATGAGTTCATGCCATTGATGAAGGCAGTCGGGATGTTCCCAGAATAATTTTCTATTTCGGAAACTGCACCAGACTGACACTGAATAGATAGTTCGCGAAGTTTTCGCATTAATTGCAAAATCGATTGTTCACTATCTTGCTTACTCGAATGTAACTTATATCAAGAAAATAGAACGCTAACTCGTTTTGTAAATAGTTATCCATAAGTTTTTCGATCGCCCCGGTATAAGTATCTTCTTTAGAAATCAATAGAAAATGTCGTGTAGAAAGGATATTTACAAGAAGGTTGTGTTTCGATCTTTAGTCCAAATCAGGTATATATGCTATAAATATATCAAAACATCTTTGCCAATGTAACCACATGTCAGAGGAATCTGCAGCATCAGGATCGATATCCATTATACTTGGCCTGAGGAATTTATCCATACAATTGCTTATTAAATTGTGATAGATAGAATCAATAAACCGATATGAGGTTTAAATAAGCAATCTAAAACATCATTACAAAATAACTGTCAAGTCAATATAATACTATAACATTTCTTTGCAGATTTATGAAAATCAATAGTATAAATAGCAGTGTAGTACAATATCGGGCAATTCGGATTTTTCAAAATTTACAAAAACGTGCACTAGAAGATTATGAATGAAATATGAATAAGCATGCGTATTTTTTCAATCTAGTTTTATAGAAACTTTATAACTATTAGTTCATAAATACCTAAAGCGGTACTTATGACTTCAAATCCTTATTATTAGAAATCGTGTGCTATTTATTAGCTAATTCATAAAAATTGAATTATATAAAATTTAAATAATAAATTTTATGGTTATATAAATAGTAATTGTATAACATCTTATATAATTATTTACTATTTATTATTTATCTTTATTTTTAATTTATAAAATACGTAGCCTAAGTTATCTGACCTGATTCTAAGACGAGTAATTAGTTTTATTTTTATTGTGATACATCGTATATTATTTGTTATTTAAAAATATATCCATCCTGATCTGGAATGTGGTTTCATTCGCACAGAAAATAAGGAATTTAACACTAACACAAAACTTTATCCATTTTTAATCCGAATAAATTATAAAAATGTCGTGAATCCTACAATGAAGGCAAATGAAGATAAATGAAGGCAAATTCCAAATAATAACTAATAAATAAATGAAGATTTTCTTAATAACAAATCATACATGGTGAAAGAATAAATAAACGTCAGGTCAGTTACAAGAAAAACAAAAGAAATCAACAAGACAGCATGTGTAAGTCTTCTGCCATGTTCACGGCATCAAATCCAGGGGGATCTGAGCCCCCAACCGATCCAACACGCCACCTTTCGACTGAACCACCCGGGGTCTTTCACCCCCCCCCGAAGAATCCAATCGACGCGGACTATGCTGGGTAAACGAGAGACGAGGAGCTTAAGAAACCTTAGCCTTTGTTCTGGGGGACGTCCTCTCGAAAAGAAGACTAATCCTGAGATAAGTCAGGTACCCCAAAGGCGCATCTGGGTTTTCCCTTTCAATGACAGATGCTGAGCCCGCTTAAGGGTCCATCTAGATTTCTTCAGGGTACGTTTAAGTTATCCAGGTCCGCTTTCGCCGACCAGTTCACCGCAACGGTGAACCCCATGTATTTTACTCGACTTGTGAAGGTGGGAAGTGGTTCAGAGGCAAATATGGAGGAGAGCGCAGAGAGTGCTAATCTCTTAAGTTTTTTCTTACTTGCAGGAATGCCATAAAAGACAACCGCCTGCGATTTGGCGGAGTTTAAAACAAGATTGGATTTGGGTAACTGGTCTTTTAATCATAAAAAGAAACGGCTGGTGTCAGAGATTACGTCTTTACACCTGTGTCCAGTGAACAGGGCTGTGGTGTCATCAGCGTACACCACAAGACGTTGTTCGCGTTTAAATATTTTGAATAGATTAATGGAGGCAGCAAGATATAAGATAGGAGAAAGTGGGAATCCTTGAGGTACACCCGTAATAGGGTAGAACTGACGCGCATCAGGGTCGTCTTCATAGTAAAATCGCTTGGTGTACAGCAGAATCTCCAACCTGTTCACAATTCTCGCAGGCAACCCGAGGGAGCTGAGAGAAGATATCACAAAGGAAATGGAGATGCGGTCAAATGCAGCAGAAAAGTCAAGGAAAACAGCCACAACTAAACGGTGGCTATTCTCCCGATAAAGCTGTTCCACTTCATTAACTGCTGAATGGACCGAGTGACCTTTGATGAACTTATGAAAACCTGGTGGATCAAATTACGCCTACTCAAATGGGCGCGGATTTTACGCGGAAATGCTTTTTCGTAAATCGACACGAAAGCATTTTGAATCAAAATGGGTCGCAAATCTTTAAGACATGAGCAGGATATTTTCTTAGGAAGAAAAATACGCTTACTAATATTGATGCCTGCTACATCGGATGGGAGGCTAAAAGCATTGTGACGGCCACCTATCTTCTCTGATCAGCTGTCAAAAGCTGACAGACCCGAGAAGAAAGTTGAGCCACGGATTTGGATGTGCCTGGAAGTAGACCCCAGGAGTTAAATATATCCGTAACAGATAGATCCCTACTCCTGAAGTTACAACAAGGCGGGATTGGTTGAGGTGATTGAGTGGATCCGTAGTTGTGTAGGGCTAGTGACTCCTCTAAAACTTTATCAAGGCCTACATTCCCTATCCAACCCAATGCTCTATCCTTCCAGCAAACAAACTTCTCCTTCTTGAAAATCTTCCAAAAGGAAGTCTGAGAAGGATTAAGACGAGCAATACTCGTCCTATCTCTACTCAGCTAGAACCTATAACTAGTGCTCCAGTATTCATTCGAGAGAGCCTGTCTGGTGGAAACAGAGATATTAGGGGGGTTCAGCAATTTCGCTAGGACCTTGAGTTTCGTCGGAGTGCGATTGTATATACGACCTTTATAGGTAGTCGATAAAATCGCGGTAGTTTGCTAAAAGAGGTAGGTATTAAATTCGATAAGACTCTCATTTCCTATTCTGGGAAGGATTTGGAAAGCCATCTGGAAGAAGGCAACTCTGATCGGATCAAAGTGAATTCTCCTTTGAAGCAAAGTATTTTCCTCAATTCTTCAACGAATTAGGTCATGAGAGATGACAGTTGTTGGCGCGACTGCTCTGTCTAGAGGGGTTTAAGCAACCACCTCGAGTGAATCAGTAAACTGTCGAGGATTGAATTTGTTGATGTGCAATGAAAGGTGGGTGACGGTGGTTTGTGAATAAGATAACCGTTCCTAGCTCTGCGAAGTGATGCGTTGATCCAAATACCAGTTCTGTTATTTAAGCCCACAAGTATCAGGTCATAGGCGCTATCAATAATACCATCCAGGATGTCACTGTACTTGTGAATCTCCCCTGGACGTATGTAGACATTGGCCAGACTGAGGCGTTTACCGTTCTTACAGAGTGAAACTATCAAACAAGACATGGTTGGACACGAGTAATTTAAAAGGAGGGAGGACCTTAAGGAGCACTTAACTAAGGTCAAAAGTCCTTGAGATGAGGAGGAGTGAGGTGGGGTTAAGTACGGAGTATAGTGGCAACAGACATGCTTCGGGATAAATCGAGTAATGTCCTGGGGAATACGGATAGACCGCGTCTCCTGAAAGACTATAATATCTGCATCTCTACCAGATAAAAGTCTAAGGGCAGAAGCACCTCCTGAATTCCACTTAAGGATATTCAGTGAAAAAGTCTCACAGTACACCGCATTGTGATGGATTAGTTGGATAGGGAATTGCCTACCTAGACAGAGCTAGGTGCAGGAAGATTGCCCTTACCACCACTATCCCCCTCCAGGGAAGGTACTTGCCCCTGGGCAGTATCTTTTATTACCCCTATTAGCCTTCTGTTGGATTAACGTCTCAATCTTGAACGGGGGGACGGCATGGGCTGAATCCTCCCCTTTTTTCGACTTCGGAACGAGAAAACAGGAAGCACAGGATTAGTCCCGATAACAGTTAGGAAAGAGCGTACTAACTCCTCCGTCTGACGACGAGCATTCGTAGTCTTTATGTCGATAATTCGCAGAATGTCAGCGTCATCCATACGTGGAGCTGCAGCGACCGCGAAGGACTTGGCCGGATTGGGCGGTTTCAGCAAAAATAACTTACTATATTCTTTGAATAGAGAGCATTTCCTGCTCCAAGCAGGATGGCACCCCCCCCGCAATTCGAGCAGGAAAGGGGGGCCTCGCAGCGATCGGTAGTTGTAAGAGAAGGACAGCTGGTGGAGCTACAGACCCCACACGAAGGGGTCCCACTGCAGCTGGAGGCCCAGTGTCCCCATTTGTGACACCGGCTGCAGTGGAGATAGGTCAGATCATCCCTCTCTGTGATCGTAAATTTAATATTGAATCCCATAAAGCAGGGGTTCTTAACCTGGCGATATCGCCCACTAGTGGGCGAAAATATTTTCCACGTGGGCGATTTTGTTTGTGAAAATTGGTAAAAACATAGAAGTAAAATCTTATAAATTTTTTGATGTAAAAGTTTAAATTTATTCCTTAAACATTTATTTTTAAATCTACACAAGATTTTAATGTTTACAAGCAGGAAACTTTTACTTTTACATGTGTTAGTCGTTTTTTAATTTTAAAAAAGTCGAATTTGTTATTAATTGCATGGTAGAAAATGATTTTGGGCACCATATTGATTTTTATTACAGTTGATATATTTCTTCCTAGTTTTTTTTATAAAAATTATCCCTTACTATGACAGAAGAAAAAAATATGGCGCAAATATAGTGCAGAGTATTTAGCTTTTGGATTCATCGAAAGTCCCTACGAGAAAGATATTCCATTATGTCTTTTATGTCGCAAACCGTTCTCTAATGAAGCTATGAAACCTTCAATGCTCCTCGAACACCAGAAAAGAGTCCATGCTGAAAAAGTAGATGAAGGAATTGAATATTTTCAAAAAGAAAAAGAAATTTTTGAAAAACGTCCAACTCTTACTAGTATGTTTAAAAAACAAATACTTGAAAGTTCAAAAGGACTGATTTCTTCCTATGAATTTGCTGCACTAATCTCCAAAACCTGTAGCTCGCATTCCGTTGCTGAAACACTATTAAAACCCGCATTTGAGATTCTTCCCAAAACAGTTTTAAACATAGAAGATACCAAAGCAATTATTAATACAATTCCACTAAGCAACGATTTAATTAGAAGAATGGATAAAATGGCTGAATATGTTGAAGGACAGCTAATTGAAAAACTAAAAACTAGAAAGTTTTCTATTCAAATTGACGAATCAACTGTTAGCGATAGTAGAGCCCTGCTGATGTCATATGTCCGCTTTATTGATGACGATTTTCAAATACACAAAGAAATGTTATTTATAAAGTATTTAAAAACAGATACAAAAGGAGCATCAATATCCGAAGTTGTTGAATCTTGGTTCGAAGAAAAACAAATACCATTTGAAAATTTGATATCATGTGCTACTGACGGAGCCCCTGCTATGATTGGAAGACATAAGGGTTTATTTCATTTTTAAAGAACATTTGTCCAACAATATTAACTATCCACTGTATTATACATCGTCATAACTTGGTGGCAAAGAACATAAGTCATATTCTTCATTCTTCTTTAAGGCTTGTCATCCAAGTAGTAAACAAGATAAAGACAAATTCAAAGTGTGACAGATTGTTTCAGATTTTCTGTAAAGACAATAATGAGCAATACAATAGATTACTTATCCACACTGAAATACGATGGTTATATAAAGGTAATTGCCTTGCAAGATTTGTTTGCATATTTGACACAATTATTTCTTTCATGGAAGAAGAAAATGAATTCGATAGAAGAGACGAGCTGAATGCCCATAAAAACAATGTAAACTTTATGGCATTTATTTTTAGAAAGCTTAATGAAATATCGCTGAAATTGCAATGAAAACTTGTTACTCTGATCGACTGTAAGCGTACTATTAAGGCCTTTACAGAGAACATAGAAGTTTTTAACAACTTATTGAAGAGAAACTTTAAAAATACACAGGAGATGAAAAATGTAGTCTTTTCTTTCTGATCAAGACTAATTCAATTATTCTAAATACTTGTCTACTCTAAAGCAGAAATTTCTTAGTATGTTTTCGGATTTATTTTCTTTGTATATTAAGCCATGGATGATTGACCCCTTTGGCTGTGATATTGAATGTGTTGAAGAAAACATTCAAGAAGAACTTATCGATCTTCAATGCAATGAAGAATTGAATAATATATATGAAAAGGACGGAGAATTTGGATTATGGATGACACAGTCGGCAAGTTTTTATATCCTACGATTTGGACTGAAATTATAGAGGCTAGGATAGGCTTTGATGATATTTCACCATATTCAGCTAAATTGGCAGAGAAGTACTCCATGTAGTTTGCGGCGAGGTCATTGGAGACAAAAGAGATCTTCACCTCCGCAGGGTGTAACCTAACACCCTGCGGTGTTAGGCTAACTGTTCTATTTACCAGTTAAATAGAACCCTGTTCTGAAACTGTTTGGTGAAGGATCTCAAAAAATTATTGTAGCGATCGTGTTTTTCAATCGGGTTTTTTTAACTTTAATTATCAGCAAATTCTTCTTATTTAGGAATGGGGGAAGCACCTCCCCATCACCTGAGATCATAGAAAAATTACTAATCTTTTTACTTGATTCCGTAGTTAGATTTACTTTAATTCATCTTTTTTCGAAGGATGATCGTTGATTTTTGAATGAATACAGGCAAAATTGTTGCTATCGTTTGATAGCTCTGACGTTACTTGTACACTACAACATTTTTTAAATAATAACTGCAATATAAAAGATAAAGATTTTCTTAAATAACAAAACTTAGTGTTATATAACAACTAAAAAATAAAATAAAAATGAACTTGTATCAAAAATACATGAATGAAAAATTTAGCTAATGAGTCGCGATTCAAGTCTTCACCAATCTTTAAGGCCTCAGGTCCAGCGGGATCTGTGCCCCCCCCAGCCAATCCGACACGCCGCCCTTCGACTGAACCACTCGGGGTCTTTCATCCCCCGAATAATCTAATCAAGGCGGACGATGCTTGGTAATCGCAAGATGAGGAGGTTAAGAAATCTTAGTCTTTGTTCTGGGTGACGTCCTCTTGAAAAGAAGACCAATCCCGAGATAGCCCAAGTACCCCAGAGGCGCGAAAGGGGTTTTCTCTTTCAATTACAGATGTTGGGCCCGTTTCAGGGTCCATCTAGCTTTCTTCATGATACGTTTTAGTCTATCCAGGTCAGCTTTTGCTGACCAGTTCATCGTAATGGTGAACCCCAGGTATCTTACTCGACTTGTGAAGGTAGGGAGTGGTTGATTAGTCAGGATGGAAGTTAGAGCTGAGAGTGCTAATCTCTTTAGTTTTTTCCTTGTCGCAGGAGCGCCATAAAAGACAACCACCTGCGATTTGGAGGAGTTTAAAACAAGGTTGGACAAGGGCAGCTGATCATTTAATCTAGTAAAGAAACGGCTGATGTTAGAGACTACATCTTTGCACCTGCGTCCAGAGAACAGGGATGTGGTATCATCAGCGTATACCACAAGATGTTGATCGCGTTTGAATTTTTTGTAGAGTTCAATAGAGGCAGCAAGATACAAGATTGGAGAAAGTGGGGAGCCTTGAGGCACACCTGTAATAGGGTAGAACTGACGTGCATATGGGTCGTCTTCATAGAAGAATCGCTTTGTGTACAGCAAAATTTCCACCCGGCTAACAACTCTCGCAGGCAACCCAAAGGACCTGAGAGAAGTGATAACAAAAGGGATGGAAATGCGGTCAAAAGCAGCCGAAAAGTCAAGAAAGACAGCCACAGCAAGCTGATGACTGATATCTTGACAAAAATGTTGCACTTCAGCTATTGCTGAATGGAGCGAGCGATCTTTTACATACCCATGAAAACCTTGTGGGATTAAATTTCGCCTACTTAGATGGTCGCGGATTTTACGCGCAAGCGCTTTTTCGTAAATGGAGATGAGGGAGTTTTGAATTGAAATAGGCCGCAGATCTTTGGGACATGTAATCGACTTCTTTTTAGGTAAAAATACTCGATGGCTAATATTAATGTTAGCAATGTCAGACGGGGAGGCTAATAGCATTGTTATGGCAACTTCCTTTCTCTGACTATCTATTAAAAGCTGACAGACACGAGTGGAGAGTGGCGCGTTGGTTCTGGAGGTGCCCGGGAGTGGCCCCTAGGAGTTAAGGATATCTGTAACAGATAAGTCCCTACTTCTGAAGTCACACCAAGGCAAGATTGGTTGGGGTGATTGAGTGGCTCCATAATTGTGTAGGGATAGTGACTCATCCAAAACTTTATCAAGGCATATTCTACCAATCCAACCTAAAGCTCTATCCTTCCAACAGACAAACTTCTCCTTTTTGAATATTTTCCAGAAGGAAGACTGAGAAGGGCTAAGGCGAGAAATGCTTGCCTTATCCCTACTTAGCTGGAACCTATATCTGGTGCTTCAGTATTCATTCGAGAGGGCTTGTCTGGCGGAAACAGAGAGATTAGGAAGGTGTAGCATTTTAGCTAGGACCTTGAGTTTTGTTGGAGTGGGATTGTATATGCGACCTTTATAGGTAGTCGATAGTATCGCGGTAGCTTGCGAAGAGAGGTAGGTATTAAATTCGGTCAAACTCTCATTCCCAATTCGGCGGAAGAGTTGGATAGCTGCCTGAAAGAAGGCCACCCTGATGGGATCAAAGTGGAACCTTCTGCTCTGCAACGTAACTTCATCTAACCTCCAACGAATTAGGTCATGAGAGGTGGTCTGTTGTTGTCGCGACTGCTCAGTACAAATGGGTTTTAACAACCACGTCTTTTGAAGCGGTAATATGTCGAGGAGTGAATTAGTTGTTGAGCAATGAAAGGTGGAGGAAGGTGGTTTGTGAATAAGATAGTCGATCCTGGCTCTGCGGTTTGCAGCATTAATCGACCAGTTCTATCGTTAAAGTCACCAAGTAACATGTCATAGCCACTACCTAATATACTATCCAGAAGGTCACGGTTCTTGTGAATTTCTCCTGGCCGTATATAAATATTGGCTATACTGATGCATTTACCGTTTTTACGAAGTGATATAGCCAAACAAGATAGGGCTGGACAAGAATAGTTAAGAAGGAGGGAAGATCTTAAGGAGGATTTAACTAGGGTTAAAATACCTTGAGATGAAGAGGAGTGAGGAGGGGTTATATACGGAGTGAAGTGGGTGTATATATGCTGAGGGATAAATCGAGTAATGTCCTGAGGGATACGGATAGACCGCGTCTCCTGAAGGACTATAACATCTGCATCTCTACCAGATAACAGGCTAAGGGCAGAAGCATCTCCCGAATTCCACTGAAGGATATTCAGTGTAAAAGGCTCTTGATTACTTTGCATTGTGTTAGTTTAGCTGGAAGGGGATTGCCACATCATAGACAGAGCTAGGCGTGGAAGGATTGCCCCCTCCACCACTAGCGCCGCCCAGAGTGTGTACTTGCCCCCGGGCATTATCATCATTTCCCTTTGAGCGCTTCTATTAATGCCCATAAGCATTTTGCAGATCTTTAAGGGGGAACGACTTGGGCCGAAGCTCCTCGTTTCTTGGATTTCCGATCCGACGCCCCTCTTTTATTTGTATCCCCATCGGTTGGAATTGTTATAACCGGATTGACGAACAGATTGGAAATTGGTTTCGCCACAAGCTCTTGTATTTCCTTTCTGAAATTTTTGAACTTGAGGTCCGTAATTAATATAGACTTGCAGTCAGAGGATCTATATGCTGACTTGGCGAATGATTCAGGTGCATATTTTGGCGCACGGAACTTTGCAATATATTCCTTGAAGTGGGGGCACTTCCTTCCCCACGCAGGGTGAGCCCCGTCACAATTACAACACTTGATCCCATTAGAACAGGGAAGAGCTGAGTCAATCGCGGGGCAGTCTATTTTCTCGCATTTCCCGCAGCTCGCCACCCCACTGCATCTGGAGGCCCAGTGCCCCTATTTATGGCACCGGCTGCAATGCGGATACGTAAACTCTTCTGCCGATATTACTTTGAATTTGAGATTGAACCCCATAAAGGGGTTGCATTGTGATCTCTCGAAAACCTCTGCCTGCGCAAGGGGGCAGAACAGAATCCTACATTGATAGGAAGGCCATTACGGCCGGTAATTGAACGTATATTGTGGATTTTGTAGGCTTTTGATAATGTAGCCAAATCATTTTCTTCCATAGAGGAAGGCAAGTTATTAATTTTTAACGTTGCAAGTATAGGTTTCTTTACAAACGTCACAAAACTGCTGTAGTTTTGATCAAAGTAATTCCCATAGTGATCAAGAGTATCTTCTGACGCAAATGATATTTTCACAGAGCTCTCATAGTACTTAACAGAATTAAAGACTACTCTGTTGGGATATTTATTTGAAAAATCACGTTGTAATGACACTTACCTTTTGACTTGTTATTCTAGATGTATTAGTATAAAGCCTATTCTTCTCTGCTTGAATTTACTCGGTACAATTTATTCTAATACACTGTTACCATGGACAAGATCTTGAAGCCAAACATCTTGGAATTGCATCCTGATGACACGAATGCCGAGCGCACCTGGAGACATTGGCTCATACGTTTCAAGACATTCATTTCGTCCTTGGAGTCACCGTCCGATAGTGACAAATTTCACATTTTAACGAACCTGGTTTCAGCGGAGGTTTACGACCTTTTTCGAGAAACGGAAACTTACGAAGACGCGTTATCGACGTTATCTACTACGTACGTCAAATCGAAAACGGATTTGTTTCTGCGACATCAATTGCGTAATCAGCGCCAATCGTCCAACCAAACAATCGATCAATTCATAAGGCATATCGAATCTCTGGGTCGTGAATGTCCATTCGAGGCTGTAACAGCTCAAAATCATCGAGATTTATTTTTACGCGACACGTTCGTCGCAGGAATCAACTGACCAATAATTCGGCAACGCTTGCTTGAAGCTGCGGTACACAATAAAGCCAAGGCGTACGAGCTTGCACGAACTTTGGAAGACGCGCATACTCAAGCAAGCCATTTCACAGAACAATCAAACTTAAATATGGGTTGTGAATCGATGACCATAAATGAACTACATGAAAATATACAAGAACTTCCTTGTCAAATACAATGTAACTCGGTAGAACGTCGCAAATGCTACTTTTGTGGAGATACAATTCACAAACGAGATCGATGTCCTGCTAAGAATATCACTTGTCGTACTTGCGGGAAGTTGGGTCATTTCGCACGGGTGTGTAAATCCAAACGACAAATTTCAACAGGTGTCCATTCCGTGCTAGGTAGCTTTTCTTTCTTTCAAGATTCTGCCGCGACGCTACCAACAATTCAAATTTGTATAAAAGGGGTTTCGTTAAATGCGTTGATTGATACAGGTAGTGCACTCAATTTGATAAGACCTGATATTTCCACTTTGTGCAAACTGACATCGAACCCCTCAACTATACGTGTGTCTATGGCGAACACCGCATTCTCGACTAAATTACGACAATTCGTGGTAGCGGATATATCAGCTGATGGCTGACCTTACAAGAATATAAAATTCCATATTTTGTCGTCTTTATGTTCGGATGTTATACTTGGCCGGCCATTCCTTTCAAGACACACTTCGTTACTTATGAAATTCAACGGTTCCGAGCCTTGTTTTACAATTGGAGCTGCAGAAGCTTTGACAGTTGAATCTCCTCAGCTATTCAAATTTCTGGACGAATCCATCCATCCTATCGCAACAAAATCTCGTAGAAGAAATCCGTACGATGAAAAGTTCATTGACAGCCAAATCAAACAACTATTATCCGACGAAATTATCGAACCAAGTCAATCGCCCTGGCGCGCTCAAGTACTCATTGTCAATCAGAATCAAAAGAGACGGATGGTTATTGACTATTCGGAAACTGTCAATAAATTTACTCAGCTCGACGCCTTCCCACTTCCACGAATTGATGATTTTATCAACAAATTAGCTCCATATTCCTTTTACAGTTGTCTCGATCTTAAATCAGCTTACCATCAGATTTTGCTGCGCAGTGACGAGCGTCATTATACTGCTTTCGAGGCGAATGGATCCTTATATCACTTCAATCGTCTACCATTCGGTCTCACAAACGCCGTTCCTGCTTTTCAACGAGTTATCAATGGGATAATTAATAGAGAGAAGTTGACAGACACCTACGCTTATCTGGATGATGTCGTGATCGGCAGAAGAAGTAAAGAGCAACATGACAGTAACCTGAAGCGTTTTCTAAACGTAGCCACAAAATACAATATAACCTTGAACAATTCAAAGTGTGTGTTCGCGTCTTCGTGTATACGAATACTTGGTTACCAAATTTCTAAAGGAAAAATGTCCCCTGACCCCAATCGAGTGATTTCAGTTACTTCCCTTGAGGAACCCAAGAACGCAGCATCCTTAAAGCGTATTGTTGGTTTGTTCGCCTACTACAGTTCCTGGATTAAAGATTTCTCAAAGTTGATTCGTCCTCTAATTGATTCTCAGTCTTTCCCATTATCTCATTCTGCACTGAAAGCTTTCCATACTTTGAAGGAACGTATAGCTGAAGCCACTTTGTCAACCATCGACTTTGAATTGCCATTCACGATAGAGACAGACGCAAGTGAGCGATCGATTGGAGCTTGTTTGTCTCAAAATAGTAAGCCTGTCGCTTTCTTTTCAAGATCCCTCGACAAAAACGCGAAACGATTCACCGCCATTGAAAAGGAAGCGCTGGCTATTGTTGAAGCGTTAAGATACTGGAGACACTATTTGTACATCCAACCATTCAAGATTATTACGGATCAGCGTTCTGTTTCATACATGTTCAGTGCTCACAACAGCAAAATAAAGAACGACAAGATATTAAGATGGCGTTTGGAGTTGTCCCAATTTAAATTTGATATCCAGTACCGAGCTGGGAAGCTCAATCATGCCGCTGACGCTCTTTCTCGCGACGCGTTCTGCAACTCTGTCTCATTCACCAATCATGATCTTCAGCATCTTCGTAAAGTCCATAGTCAATTATGCCACCCGGGAATTACTCGCCTTTGGCATTTCGTGCAAAAACGGAACCTCCCATTTTCCCTCTCGGATGTTAGGAATATTTCAAGCGAGTGCAAAAGCTGCGCTATATTGAAACCAAGATTTTTTCGTCCACCTGAGGCTAAACTCATAAAATCAAGTATGCCATTTGAACGCTTGTCTATGGATTTTAAGGGCCCAATTCCTACAAAGAACAATAAAAGGTATTTGTTAACCGTCATTGACGAGTATAGCAGATTCCCCTTTGCCTTTCCATGTTCTGATATGACTACACACTGTCATAGACTGTTTAACCCAGATCTTTTCAATTTTCGGTTCACCTGCTTCAATCCATTCTGATCAAGGTACGGCTTTTACCTCTAAGGAAATCCAGTCATTCCTCTCTCATCACGGGGTGGCGATTACTCATTCAAGTTCATACAACCCTGCTGGCAATGGTCAAGTCGAGCGCCTTAATGGTGTACTATGGAAGGCAATATCATTGCGTTTACATGACCTCGGAAAGAAAACAGATGAGTGGCAAAGTGTATTACCACAATGTCTCAACGCTATTCGATCACTTCTGTGTACTGCCACGAACCACACACCACATGAACGACTCTTTACATTCAGCCGACGCTCTATAAATGGTCATGATCTTCCGTCTTGGTTATCAAACCCTGGCCCAGTCTTAATAAGACGCTTTAATAAAACGAACAAATACGAGAACCCTGTGGAAAAAGCTGAAATTGTGTACGCCAATCCCAATTTTGCTCTCGTGAAGTTACAAAACGGGAGGGAGATATATATATCAACTCGACATTTATCCCCGTATCCCAGAGTCGACGAAAACCTCAATATCAACTCGTCCGATGGAGACATTCCCTTTGATCTTGAAACTTTGAATTTATACGATGGCGATAAAATGTGTGATCAGGCATCAATAAATGACCATTCAACAGTAAATAGCAATTCTCATTCACGTTCAGATAAGCGTTCTGATGAAATCACTGTCAACCCTGAAAACTTGGATGCAACGAAGTATATCGATGAGACGGTCAATCACAACGAGGAAAACGAACTATCCAGACAGGATGAATCATTTCTCTTAAATACTGATAATACGTGCCAGAGCAACTACCCTACGAGATACTTCAATCGTTCTGAAAATGGGGAACTACGACCTCAAAGAAATCGAAGAAGTCCTGCGTACTTAAATGATTATGTCGTGGGGAGAATGTAATGATACTTACCTTTTGACTTGTTATTCTAGATGTATTAGAATAAAGCCTATTCTTCTCTGCTTGAATTTACTCGGTACACACGTAATAGTCTGTTATACAAGGAATGTCTTTCTATTGATTGCAAAAGTGTAATAATGCCCAGGTTTTTTGTTTTGGGGATTGGGGAAAGTAATTCCCCCTCTCCTTCAACAATAGAAAACTCACTAACCTGCAATTGCGTCGTTCCAAAGTCTTCTTTAGCCATCATTCCCTTGATTCCAGCAGGAATTTCCATCGTTTTCTGTGTAATGCTTTTTTCAAAATTCCTTGATCGTCCGTCAATGCACTTCATGAACAAACAACGAATATAAGTAAAGACGGCACACAATAAAATTAAGACAAAACCAAAGTGTGACGAGTAGGCGCATAAGAATTCGAATAGCAGTTCAACGATTAACAATCACGCTTCTTGATAACTTAAAATGTACGATTGTTGCGCTTGCGGAGGATCAAAACCCTCCAAAATTTGTTCAAATTCAAAAGAATTTTCGTCTGTTCCTGGTGGAATTTCGTCTGTTTCTGGTGGTAAGTTCTCAACACTTGTGGAGCTCAAGGTAAGAGATTTCTTAAAATTGCATGCTGATGGGGGGTGTTCTTCCCCCTATTCCTAAAACCAAGAATTTATGTATTATCACTAGTACTATTCCAATAAAAAGGCAAGATCTTTTTAATGTATTCCTACGTGATTTTGCATTAAAGTGCCGAAACAGAATCCTGTTTATTCGGTTAGAAACTTCGATAACAGTTTAAAGGTTTCTTTCGGTAATTCGGACCTTCTTACTGATTATGCATCTTATTTTGATCTCAAATTAAAAGACTTTGGTAAGATTTATGTTAAGCCTATTCAGGCTACACTAAAAATTACAAACTTCCCCACTCATTTGGAGGAGGAAGATGTAGCCTCCCTCAAAGCACTATTTAAGCTATCCTCTCTGAGGAGAGTAGTTAATAAAGCTGGTCTGGAAGTCCCTGTGGCTTTTGCCACTGCTGATTCATCTCAAGCAGATGTACTGGAGCGCTCCTGTACGAACCCATTTCTAGGGTTTAACCTGAAATTCATTAAGATTGATGAGGATGGTTTAACATATTCTCAATGTAACAATTGTCACCAGTAGGGGCACTGGGAGTCGTCCTGCAGTCTACCTAGAATTTGCGGTATCTGTTCTTCCGGGAACTGCTCTTCCCTTACCTCTGGAGTTAAATGTGATGCTTCCCTTTGCTGCTGTAATTGTGGAGATGGTCATCCCTCCTGGTCCAGGGGATGTCCTCTTTTTAAGAAGTATTATAACCTATTCTCAAAACAGCGTCCTGCAGCTGATCACCGTGTTACTTCTTCTTTACCGTCGGAACGGAAGATGACTGACATTGATATTTTGAAACTTATGGATGTTAAAATTCAGGCATCCAGTAACCGTCTGGAAGCCTTGATTTCCAACTTATGAAACTTACTATGCTGCCGGCAGCCTGTGAATCCAGATGTTCAGAGGCCTGTTTCAAACAAGCGTCCTGGTTTGGAAACAGTGCCCCCCTCTAAAGATTAGTGACCTTAAGAAAAAGAAGGCAAGGGGCTCTTATCAGCCTGTAATCTCCCTGGAAAATGATGATGCTGCCCGCGGGGTAGTGCCGGTCGTGGAGCTGGCTAGTGGTGGAGGGGGTAACCCTTCTATCTCTAGTCATGTTTAGGGTCCGGTAATCCCGTATAACTGAGCCAACTCTATGTCAAGTATCGGTGAACCTTTTTCACTTAACATTGTTCAGTGGAATTCGGGAGGAGCTTCGGCCCTTAGACTTCTCTCAGGTCGAGATGCAGATGTTATAGTCCTTCAGGAGACGCGGTCTATCCGTCTCCCCCAGGACATTACTCGATTCATCCTTAAGCACATTTGTTCCCACTATACTCCGTACATAACCCCGCCTCACTCCTCTTCATCTCAAGGACTCTTGACCCTAGTTAAATGCTCTTTAAGATCATCTCTTCTTTTAAATTATTCTTGTCCAGCCCTTTCTTGTTTAGTAGTTTCTCTCTGAAAGAACGGTAAACGTTTCAGTCTTGCCAACGTCTACATTCGTCCAGTGGAGATTCACAAGAATCGTGACCTCCTGGATCGGATCATTGATAGCGGCTATGACATAGTACTAGGTGATTTTAACGATAGAACTGGTCGTTGGATTAATGCAGCACTCCGCAGAGCTAGGAACCGGTACTTCTTTCATAAACCACCATCCCCTACCTTTCATTGATCTACAACAAACTCACTTCTCGACTTTCTACTAATTCATCAGAGGTGGTTGTTAAAACCCCTCTGTACTGAACAGTCGCGTCAACATCTGTTCACCTCTCATTACCTAATTCGTTAGCGGATAGAAGAGGACATGCTGCTTCGGAAAAAATTCCACTTTGATCCAATCAGAGTGACGATCTTTCAGGCAGCTGCCCGGCGCTTCCCCCGAATTGGGAATGAGAGTTTAACGGAATCCAATTCCTACCTCTCTTCGCAAGCTACCGGGATTTTATCGACTACCTATAAACGTCGCCTTTTTAATCCCACTCAAACAAAGCTCAAGACCCTTGCACATATGCTCCATCTTCCCAATCTCTCTTCTTCTGCACGTCAACTTCTCTCGAAAGAATACTTAGCTCTAGATATGGTTCCAGCTGGGTAAAAATAAGGCAAGCATTGCTTCCCTTAATCCGTCCCGGTCTTCCTGGAAGATGTTCAAGAAAGAGAGATTTGTTTGTTGGAGGCAGAAGGGCATCTGGGTAGATTGGTAGCATCGGTCTTGCTAATGTCTTGGAGGAGTCACTTGCCCTACATAATCATGGAGCCACGCAATCACCGCAACCAATCCCGCCTTGGGGGGACTTTAGGAGTAGGGATCTCTCTGTTCCAGAGATCTTGAATGCCTGGGGTTCTCTTCCGGGCACCTCCAAGTCCACCGCTCCACTCTTTTCTAGGGTCTGTCAGCTTTTAACAGCCGATCTAAAGAGAGAGAAGTGACCGTCACTATGCTTTTAGCATCGCACTCTGATGTAGCCGGCATCAATATTAGCAAGAGAATTTTTATCCCTAAGAGAAATCCGGTTCGCTCTCCAAAAGACCTGCGGCCCATCTCGATTCAAAATTCCCTCGTTTCGATCTACGAAAAAGCGCTTGCGCGTAGAATCCGCGTCCATCTGAGTAGGCATAATTTAATCCCACCTGGTTTCCATGGGTTCGTTAAAGGTCGCTCGGTCCATTCAGCAGTAGGTGAGGTGCAGCAGTTTTGTCAAGAGAATAGCAATCAACTCGCTGTGGCTGTTTTCCTTGATTTCTCTGCCGCATTTGACCGTATCTCCATTCCCTTTGTGATTTCTTATCTCAGGTCCCTCGGGTTGCCTGCGAGAATTGTTAACAGGGTGGAGATACTGTTGTATACCAAGCGATTCTTTTATGAAGACGACCCTGATGCACGTCAGTTCTACCATATTACAGGAGTGCATCAAGGTTCACCACTTTCTCCTATCTTGTATCTTGCTGCCTCTATTCAACTGTTCAAAATATTTAAACGCAAAAAACGTCTAGTGGTATACGCTGATGATACCACAGCCCTGTTTTCTGGACTCAGGTGCAAAGACGTAGTCTCTGACATCTGCCAGTTCTTTTTGAGATTAAAATACCAGCTTCCCAAGTCCAACATTATTTTAAACTCCTCGAAATCGCAGGTGGTTGGTTTTCATGGCACCCCTGCGACGAAGAAAAACCTTAAGAGATTAGCACTCTCCTCCATATTTGCCTCTGAACCACTCCCCACCTTCTCAAGTCGAGTAAAATACCTGGGGTTCACCGTTACGGTGAATTGGTCGGCGAAAGCTGACCTGGATAGACTTAAACATATCCTGAAGAGAGCTAGATTGGCCCTGAAACGGGCTTAGCCTATCATTAAGGGAGAAATCTCAGGTACGTCTCTGTGGTACCTGGGCTATCTCGGGATTCGTCTTCTTCTCAAGAGGACGTCCCCCTGAGCAAAGGCTAAGGTTCTTGAAGCTGCTCGTGTCCCGCTTACCTGGCGGGTGGTTCAGTGGTAAGGCGGCGAGTTGGATTGGTTGGAGGGATCTGATTCCTCTGGACATCAGCTTGTAGGAGGTTTTGGAAGACTAAGATGAACAATTTTGGTTCTGCCGTGTATCGAACGTTGTCTAAGTACTGGCTGATGTGTTGTGTTCTGTTCTGTTGCCTTATGTTATCTTTCTATTAAGAAAATATTTATTTGTTTATTTAATTCGAATAGAAACAAACTACAAATGAAGAAAAATTCCAAATAATAACTGCAATATAAGTAAAGACAGCACACAATAAAATAAAAATAAAACCAAAATATGACGAGGAGGGGCAATAAGAATTCGAATAGAAACAAACAACCGTTTCGTGTGTTGACAATTTTACATTAAACGCTAAAAAGGCAGGGTAACAGTGTTTTTGATATCAGAGAGACCGTGATTAGCATGTGTAAACGTGTTTTTGATATCACAGCATCTCAAATTTCGCGTAATCAATAGTGTATAGCAAAAGGTGAGTATGAAAAAGTTGGAAATTTGGAAATTTTCAACCGTTGAGAAACTATGAGATTTTATTTTAGTGGATAGAATAATAATACTAGCTAAAAATTTAGCTAGTATTTCGATACACACTTTGAATACACACTTTGAATACACACTTTGACACACTGTGTTGGAAAATAGGAAAATTTCCTATTTTCCAAGTTGGAAAATAGGAAATTTTCCTATTTTCCAACACAGTGTGTCAAAGTGTGTATTCAAAGTGTGTATTCAAAGTGTGTATTCAAAGTGTGTATTCAAAGTGTGTATTCAAAGTGTGTATTCAAAGTGTGTATCAAAATACTAGCTAAATTTTTAGCTAGTATTATTTCAATCATTGAGAAACTATGGAATTTTATTTTAGTGGATAGAACAATAATACTTATTAAAAATTTGACACACACTGTGTACGTGTTAGCTTGTTTTCCCCTTGGCAACATTTTATCAGAGTATCTCTTCAAATTTCGCATAATCCAGTGTTTCTCACCCTTTTTTCAATCATCGCCCACTTTTGAACATTTTTGTTTTTAAGAAATATCGCCCACCTTGACAGAAAAACTGTTTTAAATTTTATATAAATCTTACTATTCATGTAATAATAACAGTAGATATATGGATGTTAAAAACATAATATGTAGATCTGTATTATAAAGTTACAAGCCTCATTTTGATTATCGATGAATAATAAATAAACCGAATTTGAAAAATAAATAAAGAAATTTAATGTGGTTTTGATGTTTTTGACTATTTCCTCAATTTTAGGCTTAAAGTTTGTAAGCTTCATTATCACGTCACCTCTCGAACATGTGTCTATTCTTTTTCTTTCTTTAGTTATTATTTTATTTACTGTACTGAAAGTACATTCCACTAAATAAGAAGACGGAAAACACAGCAAAATATTGGTCATTACAGTCCAAATCGTACAATAAAAAAACTTTGCCGACTGTGTCATCCATAATCCAAATTCTCCGTCCTTTTCTTATTTTTATTTCAATTCTTCATTGCATTAAAGATTGACAAGTTCTTCTTGAATGTTTTCTTCAACACATTCAATATCACAGCCAAAGGGGTCAATCATCCATGGCTTAATATACAAAGAAAATAAATCCGAAAACATACTAAGAAATTTCTACTTTAGAGTAGACAAGTATTTAGAATAATTGAATTAGTCTTGATCAGAAAGAAAAGACTACATTTTTCATCTCCTGTGTATTTTTAAAGTTTCTCTTCAATAAGTTGTTAAAAACTTCTATGTTCTCTGTAAAGGCCTTAATAGTACGCTTACAGTCGATCAGAGTAACAAGTTTTCATTGCAATTTCAGCGACATTTCATTAAGCTTTCTAAAAATAAATGCCATAAAGTTTACATTGTTTTTATGGGCATTCAGCTCGTCTCTTCTATCGAATTCATTTTCTTCTTCCATGAAAGAAATAATTGTGTCAAATATGCAAACAAATCTTGCAAGGCAATTACCTTTATATAACCATCGTATTTCAGTGTGGATAAGTAATCTATTGTATTGCTCATTATTGTCTTTACAGAAAATCTGAAACAATCTGTCACACTTTGAATTTGTCTTTATCTTGTTTACTACTTGGATGACAAGCCTTAAAGAAGAATGAAGAATATGACTTATGTTCTTTGCCACCAAGTTATGACGATGTATAATACAGTGGATAGTTAATATTGTTGGACAAATGTTCTTTAAAAATGAAATAAACCCCTTATGTCTTCCAATCATAGCAGGGGCTCCGTCAGTAGCACATGATATCAAATTTTCAAATGGTATTTGTTTTTCTTCCGAACCAAGATTCAACAACTTCGGATATTGATGCTCCTTTTGTATCTGTTTTTAAATACTTTATAAATAACATTTCTTTGTGTATTTGAAAATCGTCATCAATAAAGCGGACATATGACATCAGCAGGGCTCTACTATCGCTAACAGTTGATTCGTCAATTTGAATAGAAAACTTTCTAGTTTTTAGTTTTTCAATTAGCTGTCCTTCAACATATTCAGCCATTTTATCCATTCTTCTAATTAAATCGTTGCTTAGTGGAATTGTATTAATAATTGCTTTGGTATCTTCTATGTTTAAAACTGTTTTGGGAAGAATCTCAAATGCGGGCTTTAATAGTTTTTCAGCAACGGAATGCGAGCTACAGGTTTTGGAGATTAGTGCAGCAAATTCATAGGAAGAAATCAGTCCTTTTGAACTTTCAAGTATTTGTTTTTTAAACATACTAGTAAGAGTTGGACGTTTTTAAAAAATTTCTTTTTCTTTTTGAAAATATTCAATTCCTTCATCTACTTTTTCAGCATGGACTCTTTTCTGGTGTTCGAGGAGCATTGAAGGTTTCATAGCTTCATTAGAGAACGGTTTGCGACATAAAAGACATAATGGAATATCTTTCTCGTAGGGACTTTCGATGAATCCA
The DNA here is from genome assembly GCA_012934845.2 of Pomphorhynchus laevis. Classification (NCBI taxonomy): domain Eukaryota; kingdom Metazoa; phylum Acanthocephala; class Palaeacanthocephala; order Echinorhynchida; family Pomphorhynchidae; genus Pomphorhynchus; species Pomphorhynchus laevis. The sequence goes on along the minus strand of WNNJ02001468.1, from coordinate 48,790 downwards.
AAAGCTAAATAACATTTCTTTGTGTATTTGAAAATCGTCATCAATAAAGCGGACATATGACATCAGCAGGGCTCTACTATCGCTAACAGTTGATTCGTCAATTTGAATAGAAAACTTTCTAGTTTTTAGTTTTTCAATTAGCTGTCCTTCAACATATTCAGCCATTTTATCCATTCTTCTAATTAAATCGTTGCTTAGTGGAATTGTATTAATAATTGCTTTGGTATCTTCTATTTTTAAAATTCATAGGAAGAAATCAGTCCTAAAAATTAATGAATTATTAAAGTAAAAAACATTAAAACACAAAAAACATAAATCAGTCCTTTTGAACTTTCAAGTATTTGTTTTTTATACATACTAGTAAGAGTTGGACTTTTTTCAAAAAATTTTTTTTTGAAAATATTCAATTCCTTTATCTAATTTTTCAGCGTGGACTCTTTTCTGGTGTTCGAGGAGCCTTGAAGGTTTCATAGCTTCATTAGAGAACGGTTTGCGACATAAAAGACATAATGGAATATCTTTCTCATAGGGACTTTCGATGAATCCAAAAGCTAAATACTCTGCACTGTATTTGCGCCCTATTTATTTCTTGACATAGTAAGGGATAATTTTTATAAAAAAAACTAGAAAGAAATATATCAACTGTAATAAAAATCAATATGGTGCCAAAAATCATTTTCTACCATGCAATTAATAACAAATTCGACTTTTTTAAATTAAAAAACGGCTTACACATTTAAAAGTTAAAGTTTCCTGCATGTGAACATTAAAATCTTGTGTAGATTTAAAAATAAATGTTTAAGAAATAAATTTAAACTTTTACATCAAAAAATTTATAAGATTTTACTTCTATGTTTTTACCAATTTTCACAAACAAAATCGCCCACGTGGAAAATATTTTCGCCCACTAGTGGGCGATATCGCCCAGGTTGAGAACTCCTGGCATAATCTATGTACTGCAAAACGTTCTCCATTTTAAAAATTGGGAATTTTTCAAACGTAGAAAATAGAATTTTATTTTAGGGAGTAACAAATAACTTATAGAAGTACTGGAAATATGTGCTATCAATAATACTAATGTATGTGTATCGATATAGGAGTAAAATATTTCTATAAATACATCAAAATACTCGGGAATGCATTAAAACTACAGACTTTCTGAATTAGAAAAGTGTAAATCCTCGAGAATTCGCCTATTGTTAAAAGCTTTGTCAAAATTCAAAGTTTAGCTGCTCCTAGTATTTCTGATTATGAGTTACTATATTCCAAATAGAGTCACTAGTATACTTATTGGCGCCATTATCGTGCTGATCATTATTTCAGTTGGCGTAAGTGTTGGAGTAAAGCTACGTAAGTCGGATAGTTCAAGTAATCCAGCACAACTAGGCGCACAATCAAGCACATAAAATACAAATCAATCACCTACAACAACAGTTACTATATCCACAATGACTACAGCATCCACGCCAAGTTAAGAACCCATAGAGAATACAACACCCACGCCGACTACAGTATTCAGGACAAGTGTAGAACTTACGGAGAATACAACATCCATGGATAATACAACCCCCACGCCCATTACAGCATCCACGACAGCTACAACAATCATGACGACTACAACACCCACGACAACTACAGCATCCACGACGAGTACAACATTCACGACGACTACAGCATCCACGACAGCTGCAACAATCATGACGACTACAACACACACGACAACTACAGCATCCACGACGAGTACAACATTCACGACGACTACAACATCCACGACGACTACAACATCCACGACGAGCACAATCAAGCACATGAAATACAAATCAATCACTAACAACGACAGTTACTATATCCACAATGACTACAGCATCCACGCCATGTTTAGAACCCACGGAGAATACAACACCCACGCCTACTACAGGATTCAGGACAAGTGTAGAACTTACGGAGAATACAACATCCATGGATAATACAACACCCACGCCCATTACAGCATCCACGACAGCTACAACAATCATGACGACTTCAACACCCACGCCCATTACAGCATGCACGACAGCTGCAACAATCATGACGACTTCAACACCCACGACAGCTGCAACAATCATGACGACTACAACACACACGACAACTACAGCATCCACGACGACTACAACATCCACGACGACTACAACATCCACGACGACTACAACATCCACGACGACTACAACATCCACGACGACTACAACATCCACGACGACTACAACATCCACGACGACTACAACATCCACGACGACTACAACATCCACGACGACTACAACATCCACGACGACTACAACATCCACGACGACTACAACATCCACGACGACTACAACATCCACGACGACTACAACATCCACGACGACTACAACATCCACGACGACTACAACATCCACGACGACTACAACATCCACGACGACTACAACATCCACGACGACTACAACATCCACGACGACTACAACATCCACGACAGCTACAACAATCATGACGACTTTAACACCCACGACAACTACAGCATCCACGACGAGTACAACATCCACGACGACTACAACATCCACGACGACTACAACATCCACGACGACTACAACATCCACGACGACTACAACATCCACGACGACTACAACATCCACGACGACTACAACATCCACGACGACTACAACATCCACGACGACTACAACATCCACGACGACTACAACATCCACGACAGCTACAACAATCATGACGACTTCAACATCCACGACGACTACAACATCCCCACTACTACAACATCCACGACGACTACAATTCCCCTCACCAAAGTGGATTCAGTAAGTGATTTGTTACATTTGCTTGTTCGATTCAGATTACTCGCGATAAGCTAAATTTTTATTATTAAATCTTAAAATTTGTAGATTTTGAATTATGGGTATTTAAAGCATTTTTGTTCATGAGTGCATTGGAATTATTCATGGAATTCAAAAAAAACTTAAGATCCATCATTTTATCAGGTTTTAGATAAGTGGAAACTCAGGCTTAGAACACTATTTGTATCTCTCGTGAGTATAATAATATACCAAACATATTAAATGAAACGCAAAAGTCATCTTAACGGAACTAAACTTAAAACAGCATCACTATTAGGCAAATCAAATCAGCTAACTGAGTCTTTAATATAATTATAAAATAAGCAAAACATAATAATGCTAAATCAAAATTTAATAATTAAATAATAAAATTAATAATTGTTTTTAGATTTTCTAAGATTTAAAAAAAGTTAAAATAAAAAACGTTGAAATATATAATAAAAGTCATATTTTATGAATTAAACAACAGATAATAAACTAAAAATAGAAACATGCATAACACAGACATGTCAAATGTCATCAAGTCGTTCCCATTTTAGTACAGTCATCTAAACTGATAAGATGCAGATGAATGATTAAATCAGCTAACTGAGTCTTTAATATAATTATAAAATAAGCAAAACATAATAATGCTAAATCAAAATTTAATAATTAAATAATAAAATAAATAATTGTTTTTAGATTTTTTATAATTTAAATCAAGTTAAAATAAAAAAAATGAAATTTAAAATAAAAGTCATTTTTATGAATTGACTAATAAATAACAGACGTTGTATCAGAATAAGAATTAGAGGTCATCAGGAGGAACCGCTATGCTATCAGGTAATCCAACGTAATCCACGATTTACGTAATTCAATGTAATCCACGATAAACAATAATAAGCATTTTAGCATAAAAATTTTCAATTTTTGATTAAATGTTCTGGCTTTGGTGATTATATTTAGATATCATGCAAACTATTAATAAATATTTTATTAATAGGGAAGTTCGAATTGTTACGCTCATTCATACAAGAATGCAGTTGTTAAAAGCTTATTTGCTTATATTATATTAATTTTTGGATAGGATTTCAATATATCAATTTCGACATTTAATTAATTTTTGATTAAATGTTCGGGTTTTGTGATTGTTTAGATTGCATGCAAACTAATTATAATTTTGCAACTTTTTTGCTTATTTGATTTATAACCTAACGTATTTGTGTTATTTTTGACTTCGCAGCCAGTTGCGATAGAGGTTTTGTAACAATAAATTCTCAGATTAATAAGGATTAATCACATTATTAAACCAGTTGGAATTCTTACGTTCATTCTTACCAGAATGCAGTGTTGAAAGTTGACATTAAATTGATGTTTTAGCGTTTGATGGGGTGGAAATTAAATGTATTAATCTTGATCGGACTTTTCAACGACGCATACATGAGGCGGTAATGCCGAATAAACACAACTTTGATGTTTGTATTTTCATATTATTCCTTTCTTCATATTTGCACTGTGATTGCTAAGAATCCAACGGACACTGCATTCTACGTCGAACTTGTCAGATATGATCAAATATTACAGTAAGATACACATATCGATTGTTATAGATATTCGCAGTTAATTTTCATCCTTAGGGTATATTTTGGTACACTATATTGCAACGGAACTGATAAGGATGAAGAATGCGTAGAGAATTTGAAGAAGGAATTGGAACCACTAATTGTAGAATCCCCATATTCCGGATTTAATATTGAAATCAATTCATTATCAATTCCCGATACAGAAGGTATGATTGATCACAATGCAGGTTACTGCTGATAAACGAGTTGTATTACTTTCTTTTTGTTCTAGAATTTATTGCACCGGAAGAGTTGACTAGGTAGCGACACCGAAAAAGCAACGTTAAAAATTACGACTTGACAAAACTTACATGTACTCAACCAAATTGAATTTTTTTATAGTTTGTGATGTTATAAATAATAATTGTATTGTAAGTAATACGACAAACAAATGTTTTTCATTAAATATTAATAATAATTGTAACTGCAATACCGCAGGTGTAGTGTATCTTATACAATGTACATGTGGATTGCAATATATAGGAAAAACATATCAAATGTTAAAAACTAGGTTTAGGCAACACATATATAATATACAGCATAATAGTCAAACTATATTTCATAAACATATGAGATTAATAGGATATGATATTAAAAACTGTAAATTATTTATTTTAGAACATATTATCGAAGAAAACATTTCAATATTAAATCAAAAACTATTAGAAAAAGAAGATTTTTGGATTAAAACGCTTAATTCCATGTACCCATTAGGATTGAATGACGTGGTACAAGGAATTGGCAGAAGTAGTATAATACATAATAAACAACTATATTATAATAATCCGGTTAAACGCAAGCCAAGAAGTCATGGTGATAAAAGGAATAGGAAACATAGAGTTAAAAATATTAAAAAAAGATAAATATATTTACGAACAATTAGAAATATTATAAAAGCTTTTCAGAGATAATAAACAGAAAGATCTTTATGTAAATATTACAAGGTTTTCAGAAAAATATCATTTGTTCAAAAAGTAAAGAAATAATAGAATTAGATTTAAGTAAATATATTCCTAAAATAAGGTATAAACTCCTACCACCATTAGGATGAAAAATTTGTAATTATAATAAATAATTTAAAATCAATATGTAACGATAATATTAGAAACATAATGGAAACAGAATGCAATTGTAAAAGTCTTAGTTTTGATAAAATAAATGAACATATATGTACCCATAATCTAGAATTAATTGAAAATATTGAATTAAGGAAAATGCTATCAAAGGGGTATAAATATAGATTTAATAATAACAATAGAAATAAAATTTACAATTCGTTATATAATGACTTAAATGCTTAATTTGGTAAACTGATTAATTATTAAAGCTTAAATACATCAAAGATAAACATCTGGAAAACTTATATATTTGATAAAATTAAAAATAAAATGAAAATAACAAACAATTATAAAAGGAAAGATAAAATTAATAAAGATATGTATAAAGAACTTACTAAATTAAAGGATAACTATATAATAACAACTATTGATAAAGCTAGTAATAACTTTGTCTTCATATGCAAAAAGCTTTATTATGATATACTAATGAAAGAGGTTAATTCTAATGATTTAAATGTAAATCCAACATATGAACGTAGTGAGTTGAGTTTAGAAACAATTATTACAAGTCACTGTTCTATAATGGATAAAAAGGGTATAAAGGTTGAATTAGATAATAAAACTATACCTATATTATATTGGAATCAAAAATTACATAAAAATCCAATAAAACCTAGGTTCATATGTAGTGCGTTTAAATGTACATTAAAACCACTTTCTGTCTATATGAATAAAATACTTAAAGTAATTAAAGCACATTTTAAAAAATATTGCAAGGTAATCGAAATTAATACTGGTATAAAACACTATTTCAGTATTAATTCTACAAAAGAATTTTTAGAACAGACAAAAGGAATAAATTTTCAAAATATAAATACATACGATTTTAGTACGCTTTATACAAATCTAGATTTAGTAGATATTAAAGAAGCGTTAGTAAAATTAATTAATCTTATATTCGGAAAAAGATATACATATATATGTTATAATAACTATAACGCCTATCTAACAAAAATTAAACCATTAAGTAAATATAAATATATGGATAAAATTGAATTATTAGAATCCTTAAATATTTTAATAAATCAAAATTATTTAAAAGTAGGGACATCTATATTTAGACAAGTAAAAGGTGTTCCAATGGGTGGTAATAGTAGCCCAATTATAGCTGACTTGTTTTTAAGCTTTATAGAATATGAATTTGTTCATAACTGTGTAAAAACTAAATCTAAACTATATAAATATATGAAATATATGTTTCGATACATTGATGATATATGTGTATTTAATTCTAATAATTTTTATTCAATTAGTGAACACATTTATCCAGAAAGCCTTATTCTTAACAAAACCAATATTAATGATAAAGAAGGTGTATATCTAGATATGAACATTAAATTAACATTAACTAAAACTACTATTAATTTATATCGTAAATATGACATATTTAAATTTACAAGAAACATATTTTTGCATGAGCATTCATGCATACCATATAATATAAAATATAATACATTAAATAATAAAATTTTAAGAATTGCAACAATTTGTATCGATATTGGTTTTATTCAAAATCTTTTAAATAATTTAATAGATGTATATTTTAAACTGGGTAACTATAAAAATAACATCAAGCAGAAAATAGTAGAATATATAAATCAACACAATAGTATAAAAAATAAATATCAGCTCTTAAGTGATAAATTTTTATGGATGGATAAAAGAAAAAAATTTATCTTTCCAGCCTTGCAAAGATAAAAGGTGTAAAACATGTAGGTTAAATTAGGTTACTATAAAAATAACATCAAGCAGAAAATAGTAAAATATAAAAATCAACAAATTATTATTAAAAATAAATTTAAAATTATTAGCAGAAAACTTTTATGGATAAATAATACATATTGTTTTAGAATTTGTGCCTTCTTATATTGCGTTATAATTTTTACGCGAATTTCGATCGCACTTAAATAACTTGAACGTAAAAGATATATTTGAACGGTATTTGCCATTTTATTATCAACGAATAAAAATCGAACGTTTTCGCAATAATTTATTCAGCTTTCAAAGTCAAATGTATTATTTTTATTAATTTAACTTCACATTTATTACATTGCTAGCTGAACAATTATGCCATGAAATATTTCCTTTACTTTTGTGGGAAAATGAAATGTAAAGTTTAGAAGTTTGAAGCAGAATCAAAATTTTAAAATCATTAGCGGAAAATGTTTATGGATGGATAATATATATATGTATTAGAATAAGTATAAGAATAAGATAATAGATAATCAAATCAGCTAACTGAGTCTACGTAATTAATATAATTATAAACTAAACAAAACATAATAATGCTAAATCAAAATTTAATAATTAAATAATAAAATTAATAATTGTTTTTAGATTTTATATAATTTAAATCAAGTTAAAATAAAAAATAAAATTTAAAATAAACGTCATTTTTATGAATTGACTAATAAATAACAGACGTTGTATCAGAATAATAATTAGAGGTCATCATGAGGAACTGCTATGCTATCAGGTTTCGGCCCCTAACTCCTCTACCCAACATAGCAGCGGGGCCAAATACGTACTAAGGACGTATTTCCTCTTGAAAAGTCATTATTGGTAAACACCAATTTAAAATGCAGATCAGGATGGATATATTTTTTTACAATCAAATCAGCTAACTGAGTCTACGTATTTAATATAATTATAAAATAAACAAAACATAATAATGCTAAATCAAAATTTAATAATTAAATAATAAAATTAATAATTGTTTTTAGATTTTCTATAATTTAAATCAAGTTAAAATAAAAAATTGAAATTTAAAATAAACGTCATTTTTATGAATTGACTAATAAATAACAGACGTTGTATCAGAATAAGAATTAGAGGTCATCAGGAGGAACTGCTATGCTATCAGGTTTCGGCCCCTAACTCCTCTACCCAACATAGCAGCGGGGCCAAATACATGCTAATGATGTATTTCCTCTGAAATAACTATCTAGTATCTTATTCTAATACAAAGTATATTATTTATTATCCATCCATAAAAATTTGCCACTTAAGAGTTTAAATTTATTCTTTATATTATTGTGTTGATTTATATATTTTACTATTTTCTGCTTGATGTTATTTTTATAGTAACCTAGTTTAAAATATGTATCTATTAAATTATTTAAATGATTTTGAAGAAAGCCAATATCATTACATATTGTTGCAATTCTTAAAATTTCATTATTTAATGTATTATATTTTATATTATATGGTATGCATGAATGCTCATGCAAAAATATGTTTCTTGTAAATTTAAATATGTCATCTTTACGATATAAATTAATAGTAGTTTTAGTTAATGTTAATTTAATGTTCATATCTAGATATACACCTTCTTTATCATTAATATTGGTTTTGTTAAGAATAAGGCTTTCTGGATAAATGTGTTCACTAATTGAATAAAAATTATTAGAATTAAATACACATATATCATCAATGTATCGAAACATATATTTCATATATTTATATTGTTTAGATTTAGTTTTTACACAGTTATGAACAAATTCATATTCTATAAAGCTTAAAAACAAGTCAGCTATAATTGGGCTACTATTACCACCCATTGGAACACCTTTTACTTGTCTAAATATAGATGTCCCTACTTTTAAATAATTTTGATTTATCAAAATATTTAAGGATTCTATTAATTCAATTTTATCCATATATTTATATTTACTTAATGGTTTAATTTTTGTTAGATAGGCGTTATAATTATTATAACATATATATGTATATCTTTTTCCGAATATAAGATTAATTAATTTTACTAACGCTTCTTTAATATCTACTAAATCTAGATTTGTATAAAGCGTACTAAAATCGTATGTATTTATATTTTGAAAATTTATTCCTTTTGTCTGTTCTAAAAATTCTTTTGTAGAATTAATACTGAAATAGTGTTTTATACCAGTATTAATTTCGATTACCTTGCAATATTTTTTAAAATGTGCTTTAATTACTTTAAGTATTTTATTCATATAGACAGAAAGTGGTTTTAATGTACATTTAAACGCACTACATATGAACCTAGGTTTTATTGGATTTTTATGTAATTTTGGATTCCAATATAATATAGGTATAGTTTTATTATCTAATTCAACCTTTATACCCTTTTTATCCATTATAGAACAGTGACTTGTAATAATTGTTTCTAAACTCAACTCACTACGTTCATATGTTGGATTTACATTTAAATCATTAGAATTAACCTCTTTCATTAGTATATCATAATAAAGCTTTTTGCATATGAAGACAAAGTTATTACTAGCTTTATCAATAGTTGTTATTATATAGTTATCCTTTAATTTAGTAAGTTCTTTATACATATCTTTATTAATTTTATCTTTTCTTTTATAATTGTTTGTTATTTTCATTTTATTTTTAATTTTATCAAATATATAATCTTTCCAAATTTTTATCTTAGATATATTCGAGCTTTCACTATTAATCAGCTTACTAAAGTAATCATTTAAGTTATTATATAACGAATTGTAAATTTTATTTTTGTTGTTATTATTTAATCTATATTTATACCCTTTTGATAGCAGCTTTCTTAATTCACAATTTTCAATTAATTCTAGATTATGGGTACATATATGTTCATTTATTTTATCAAAACTAAGACTTTTACAATTTCATTCTGTTTCCATTATGTTTCTAATATTATCGTTACATATTGATTTTAATTCTTTATTATAATTACAAATTTTTCGTCCTAATGGTGGTAGGAGTTTATACCTTATTTTAGGAATATATTTACTTAAATCTGACCCTATTATTTCTTTACTTTTAGAATTATTTAAAAGTCCGGCTATATTTATGTTATCTATACATTTATTAATGAAGTTTATGGTTAATGTATATTTTCTATTGTTATTTTTTACATTTATTATACGATTATAGTATTTTGTATTACAATAACTGTCTATTATACAACTTAGCCTATCATAGTCGTTAATTAATTTTTGATTTATTGAACATATGATATCTTTAGAAAAACTTCTTATATTTACATAAAGATCTTTTAGCTTATTATCACTTAAAAGTTGTTTTAATATTTTTAATTGTTCATAAATATATTTTTCTTTTTTAATATTTTTAACTCTGTTTCCTATTCCTTTTATCACCATGACTTCTTGGCTTGCGTTTAACCGGATTATTATAATATAGTTGTTTATTATGTATTATACTACTTCTGCCAATTCCTTGTACCACGTCATTCAATCCTAATGGGTACATGGAATTAAGCGTTTTAATCCAAAAATCTTCTTTTTCTAATAGTTTTTGATTTAATATTGAAATATTTTCTTCGATAATATGTTCTAAAATAAATAATTTACAGTTTTTAATATCATGTCCTATTAATCTCATATGTTTATGAAATATAGTTTGACTATTATGCTGTATATTATATATGTGTTGCCTAAACCTAGTTTTTAACATTTGATATGTTTTTCCTATATATTGCAATCCACATGTACATTGTATAAGATACACTACACCTGCGGTATTGCAGTTACAATTATTATTAATATTTAATGAAAAACATTTGTTTGTCGTATTACTTACGATACAATTATTATTATTTATAACATCACAAACTATACAATTTTTTCTGTTACATTTAAAAGATCTAAAATTGAAATCATTAGTACTTACGTATTTTTCCAATATTGTTGAGTACATGTAACTTTTAAGTCATAATTTTTAACGTTGCTTTTTTGGTGTCGCCACCTAGTTTAGTTGACTCAGACTAAACTTACAACGGGCCATCCAGCAGCATCTGACAGGGGGCTGCCCTGCTTAAGGCGGTTGCAGGCTGGAACAAGATCTATAAAGATCTACCACCTTCTATATAGTATCTAATAAGTATCTAATAAGATATATCTAATAAGATATATCTAATAAGATATATCTAATAATATAGTATCTAATAAGATACTATATAATCAAATTTAATCAGATGAAATACGTCTATAGCACGTATTTAGCCCGCTGCTATGTTGAGTAGAGGAATTAGGGGTCGAAACCTGATAACATAGCAGTTCCTCCTGATGACCTCTAATCCTGATTCTGATACAACGTCTGTAAAATGAACACCAATTTAGGAATCTTGACCATAATCAAGTTCAATGATTACGCGAATGTTGATAAAAGTTACAGAACTGATCTGCAGAAATCGGTAAATGATCTTCTTCTAAGCGGCATTAGTACCATTTGAATGAAGTAAAATAAAATCGACCCCTGCTGGTGAGATTGCAGCGTACTACATCGAGGTGTCATATTTCAATTCAATTGACAAGTAACTGCTAATTATCTGTTTACTTGTGAGTTTGCTTTTTAACTTTATACAGTCAATTCGAAGCGATTGTATACTATAACCTGATAAACGGAGTTGTGCCATGCATGGATCATAAATGCAGATTATACTTGGAAAATAATTAAAAAAACCAGACAATCAATTGTCTGGTTTTTAAAAACCAAACAATTGCACCAGAGTACAGCAGATTTCGTAAAACTAAATTTATGAGCGATTACGATAGATTAGTGCAAAATCGAGTATGGCAACCCAGAGAAGTCCTTCAGCATGTAGACATAAAAACGATTTTTGACAGAAACATCTATTAGACGCTCCTAGCACGCCCTCACAAAACGTTTGGGTTTGCCAGTTTGTCTAGCATCCGATCTTGCCATCGAAGTTAACTAACAACCAAATAGTAATCGGTTGACAGATCAGCCATTCTCTTAACATGAGTGTCTAGAACATAGCGTCGTAAATCAGATGAAACGATTACAAAATCAATCATTGATCTTTGACTGAGAAAATTCTGCTGTCATGTGCATCTATGGATCTCTTTATATTCAAACATGGTGTTGGTTATACACAAATTGTTACAACGAGAACAAAAGTGCAATAACTCAAAGCCACTCGCATTCAGATTAGAGAGTCTGTTCTTTCTCAATACTCCCTTCCAAGTGCTACTGTCGATACCAACATGAGCATTGAAGTCACCCAATAAAACTAGGGAATCCCCCAAAGGAGTATTATCAAGCAGAGCTTGAAGATCTTTCACGAAGGCTGCGTATTCTGAGATAATGTTGAGAGCATACGCACACACAACAGTTATCCCCTTTTTCTCTTTGACTAAAAGTCTCAAAGACGCCTTTCTTTCGTTCACTGGTTTAAAACTCTCTAACACGAACTACAACCGGGGGCTTGTAGGTATTTCTACACACGCATGCCGTCGCCTCTTTCGATGTCTCCGTACAACTGCCTGGTCACACGGCACCTGACAATGAAAACTCCTCTGGTCAGTGTTGAGTCAATAATTGTTCATCGCTTCTAATTTATTTCTCGTAAATTTCTTGCTTGCTATTTTCATTGTCTTGATGTGGTTTGTTCGTCTATCTCCCGTTTACGATATCCTTTGATTTTCCTACATCGCTACTCTTAGGAAATAAGCCTCAGTGACTCTCTTCCACATTTTTGTGCATTGTCCAATCCGCAGTTGCCGTCGTCAGAGTGATTTTCTTTGTTCGGCTATCTCCCGTTTCCAATATCCTTTGCTGATCCAATATCACTACTGGAAGAAAACATGCCTCCGTGACTCTCTTCCAAAACAACTAGCTGGATTCTATATAAACCATCCAAGTATTATAGCATATTCAAACGTTAATGCTCAGTGCCTGCCCCCCCCTATGATCCATTATGTAGTATCTTTGGCGCAGGATGATGTTGGTGTTTAGATAGTGTTGCAACTGGTTAGTGACGATATTCGTACACTAGTTTGCAGATGCACGTTTAGGATTGAACCATATTGTAGTATAAAATTCTTACATTAGGATTGACCTGTCAGACAGGTCAAAAAGAAAAATAATAATAATTTTTTTTATTTAAAGAAAAATAAATAATAATTATTTATTTATTTTTTTTAAATAAATTTTTAAATTTAAGTATTAAAAGAAAAAAAATGAAAATAAAAATACTAGAAGCGAATTACATTCGTTAGAGCGTAATAATATTATGTCAAATAATAAATTGGTCTTTAAATATTGATAAATATTGAATATTTTGTAAACGATGATTTTGTTTTTAATTCTCATTTTATTATAATTTAATTATTGTTTCATTTTATAATTTCATTTTACAGTTTTATTATTTTTATCTAATTTATTTCTTTGTTGTTATTCCATTTTATTTCATTTGTTTTGGTCTTTTCATTGACATTTGCTTGTTTTGGTATTTTCATTGACATTTGTTTTGATCTTTCCATTGACATTTGTTTATTTTGGTCTTTCAATTAACATTTGATTTGTTTATTGTCTTTTAAACTCTTAAAAGTTTCCGATGTTAAGAAATACAAATGTCGAATGTTCGAAAAACAATATTTAAATTTCAATTGCTCATTTTCTTGCAAGTCAACTAATATAAAAAAATTACAATAGTGTCATATCGTTCTTTCTACAAGATTCCAAATTTAAAAAGCTGGATAAATATCAGTTATTTCTAATATTATATTATCTTAAAGATATTTTTAAGATAAATTGACATGAAGACATATTATCTTAAAGATATTTTTAAGATAAATTGACATGAAGACATTATCTTAAAGATATATTATCTGGATGTTATATTATCTGGAAGAATATTATTTTAAAATTATATTATCTTGAAGATATATTATCTTAAATATATATTATCTGGATGTTTTATTATTTGGAAGATATATTATCTTAAAAATATATTATCTTGAAGTTATATTATCTGGAAGATATATTATCTTAAAGATATTATCTGGATGCTTTATTATCTGGATGCTTTATTATCTGGATGCTTTATTATCTGGAAGATATATTATATTTTAAATTTCTGAAGATGCTAGTTGTTACTAGCGAAGTATCAAAATAATTTTTTAACTTTTATTTATACCTGATCGTTCCTGAATATTTAAAATGCATATCAGGATGGATATGTTTCTTATATTATATAATATTTAAGATTTATTATCTTTAAGGGCCGCTATGTGTAGAGTCAACCGATCCATCGTCGGGTAATGTGCTCTGTTCGATCTCGCATATTGTTAGTTAACCTTAATGTGATGTGGTCTGAACAACACCTCAATATATGCGACTTAAATCACTGACTGACTTGTATCCCCATTAGGGCTAGTTTGTTGATGGACTAGCTCGGATCCCTGTTATGGCCCCAACGGTGGATTAATCTTAGGAAAGCGGAAGATGATCAATAAAGTCTTGTTTTCTCGCAATTGAAGATATTTGACTATCAGAAGATATGTGGAACATCAGAGATAGGAACAAAAATATGTTTACTTGTAATCCAATAAGTTTGCACAGTAAATGAAATGTTGGCGTCTTTGAGACTTGTAGTCAAAGGAGGAAAAGTGTTAACTGTTGAATGTGCTAATAAACATAACACTAACTGAGAATACGCAGCTTTTTGGATTATCTTCAGGATTTACTTGATAGTAAACCTGATGGTGATTCTCTCATTTTATTAGGCGACTTTGATGCTCACGTCGCCAATGAATGAGTTACCTAGACGTGTCGATGAGGAGGAAAAACGGAACCCCAATCTGAACGAAAATGGAGTTGTGTTGTTGTATTTCTGTTATTTTGTAGCAATTTGTCAGTAAATAACACCCTGTTAGAACATAAATTGATCCATTGATGGACATGGCATCAAGATACTCTTAGACAACGATCAATGATTAATTTCGTAATCGTAACATCTGATTTGTAACGATATGTTCTGGACATACGTGTGAAGAGAAGGGCTGAATTGTTAACCGACCACTATCTTTAGTTAGTAAGATTGGCTTGTAAAGTAGGCTATCAGATAGACCTGAGAAACCTAAACATAGTGTTAATGTTCATTAGAAACGTCTGGAAGATTCTTCTGTAATAAAAGTCTTTAACTATATACGTTGGACTTGGCCCTGTTTGCGGGAAGGGGTGGAGTATATAGAACAAGAATGATCGATGTTCAAAACTTCGCTTTACGAAGCGACTTTAAAGAGTTGTGGTTTGAAGACTTTAAGTGCTTGTCGTGAAATCAATCCTCGAATTCCTTGGTTGACACCAGTAGTAAGAGCTGGCGTTCGACAGAATAAATTGGCTTATTAGGCAACCTTGTCTAATAGGTCATTGGATGATGTAGACGGGTATCGATATGCCAAGAGAGCTGCAGCTCTAGCAGTTGCTGAGTTAGAGAAAGCAACTTGGGTGAAGTTTGGTGTTCGTCTAGAACCTGGTTATCGGTCAGCTTCAAAGATATTCTTAAGAACGATCAAAGCTCTTCGTGTTAGAAAGCAGAAATCTGCATGCACTGTTTTATACAATCATGGGCATCTGTTTTTGGAATGAGCATTTTAGTGGTATCATTAATTCGGATCACTTTCCTTCGCTTGAGAAGAAGAATCTTCGAACTTAATGGAAGATCCCATCTTACCTTGACAGAGGTCACAAACTTCGTAATGGCAAATCTGCTGGGGTTGATGATATTGGACCTGATATTTTTAAGGCTTTTTACGTCGGAGGTATGAAGTGGATAAGATAAGTTTTCAATGTAGCACTAAAGTTAGAAAAGGTTCCTGGTGATTGGTAAACTTGGGTGGTGATTCCGATCTATAAGAAAGGAAATGAAAGAGAATGTTCAAATTATAAGGGCATTACTCTTCTTAACCTACCAGGTAAGCTAAGGATAGAACTCTTCAGCTAAGTATATGATCGTTGATCTTTGACAGTTGAATTATGAGCAATGGGGATTTGAACTACGGATCCAACTATTCTCGAGCGCAGCTGGGAGTACGCTCAACCAGTTCCATTTTGTTTTGTGGATTTGGAACAGACTTTCTACCGGATACCTATAAACAGTTGTGAGAGGTACTTAAGGAGAACAAAGTTCCGTACTACATCTGTTTAGCGGTTGTCTATTTGTATTACTAAGTACGAGTTGTGTTCGTGTTCTAGACAGAAAGTCTGAGCAGTTTCCCGTAGGTGTTGGGTTCCGTCAAAACTGTTCATAGTCTTCATTTTAGTTCCTTGTTTAAATGTAGAAAGTTTTGAGATGGGCCGTTTTGTCGGAGTTTGGTTACATCATGTTATCATATATGCTCTTCGCAGACGTAGTTGTCTTGTTGGCCTATAATACTGATGACCAGCAATGCTTCCTGGATCGATTTACGTAGGAATGCAAAGTTGCCCATATGAAAGTCAGCAAATCCAAAACTCTCTCGATATGCTCTGCTCTGCAAGATAGCATCGTCGAAACGAATTGGTGATAAGTTTTTACCCGACGTGAACTATTTCAAGTAATTGGACGTCTTGTTCTCGACTGATAGTAGGAATAATAGTGAGATTGAGAGACGGATCATGGCATATAACGCAGTAATGAAATCTTTGCAGATCAGTTGTGGTTAAGAGAGAGCAAAGCCTTAAGGAGAAGTTTTTCATTTATCATTCAGTATTCGAACCTATCCTCGAAATTACCTATACCGAGGCAGACCTCGGTATAGGTTTGGATACCAAACTCTCTATCTTTCTAAAAACGATCTGGACTATTTTAACGGGAAATCTGGTTGGCCACTTAGAACAGTACACAACCCGACTTTCGGAACATTGGAAACAAAAAAATAAAATTTGTTCATTAAAGTAAATGTAAAAAAATTATATTATCTTGAAAATATTATATTATCTTGGAGATATTATAATAAAGATATTATATTATCTTAAAATATTATATTATCTTAAAGATATTATATTATCTTGGAGATAATATTAAAACTCTTAATTTTATGTTTGAAGTACTAAAAGCGTACTAAATTAATAAAAATCACAATAATATTATTTTGAATAATAAAACATATCTTATTTAATATTTTCTGTTTTTGTTTATTTTTATTATTTTTTGTTTTTTATTTTATTTATTTTCTTTTGTAATTTTGTTTTGGTATTTTTTGTTTTTGCATTTGTCTTTTTCAAATGTTTAGTGTCTTTAATAGTTGCAACATGTCAAATATTCAAGAATACAAATCTTTTTCTTGTCAATCTCCTAATTCACGTTTCGTCACCAGCAATGAAATAGTATGATATTTTTAGATATGTACAAATTCATTTTTAACAATGAAATAGCGTACAATTGGATATAAAATACATTTTTAACAAATGAACAAATTGGATGCTTTGTTTCTGATGCGTCTTGCAAAATATATAGTTAAATTAGTGTTTATTGCTACTACATTTTAAATCAAAAGATTGGCCAACAATATTTATTTTTATTTGATGTTGCTTAGATGTATCTATACACCTACATATTTCCAATACATGTATTCAATTTAGCTTTTGAGTTAAAACGTATTTTATTGTTTATTAAAAATCGCTAATTTTAAAATTTATAAATAGTTTTCTGTTTTCTACGCATATTTAAATGTTTAGAAATTCAATATATTAATTTAATCAGTTCTTGAAAATTAAAAATTTTCTAATCATTTTTAGATTTCCAAATTGATTTTCAATTGAATCAATAATTTTTATCAATGAGAAAATAATTATTAAATCATTTAAATTCAAGCATTTATTTCGTGGTATTTTTAGAATTCCTGAAATAGTAAAAAAGAGTTTGATATTAACAATCGCTTAAATTTAAAATCAAATATAATTGTCAATGTTCTTTGAGTCCCTTATCTTAAGACTTGATATAATCAAGTCTTAAGAAAAAGTGATATATGAAAAATAATGAAATTATTTTATGATTTAGTATTTTATAAATTTATTTATACAAATTTATATAAATATTTTATTTCTTATTAGACGTGCAATATTAAATTTTATTATGAATACATTAAGAGTTTAGTATTAATTTAAATATTAGTAATTAATATATATATATTAATTTAAAATTTATATTCTTCTGGTTGTGGCACAATATTATCTTAACAGATATTCTGTTCCTATCATTGATACAGTGCGACGCTACTGATAAGTCTGGGTGGGTCTCATCAGCTGCTGACCCATACCTACATTTCACGTTTCGAGCCTTATTATCTGCTTACTCCGCAGATAATAAACTTACTCCACAGATAATGAGCTTACTCCGCAGATAATAAGCTTACTCCGCAGATAATGAGCTTACTCCTCAGATAAACGTGAAATGTAGGTCTTGGTCAGCAGCTGATAAAACCCACCCAGACTGATTAGTAGCGTCCTGCTGTATCAAGAATAGGAACAATACATGTGAGGATAATATTGTGCTACAACCAGAAGAATTTCAGCTCACAGATGCAATCAAGTACAATTAAAATTTATAATTTATTTAAAATTTTTTTTTTTAAAATTCAAAATATCAAACTATATTTTCTAATTAGACTTTCGTATTAACCGTTTAATATTTAAATAGCAGTTTAGTATTTTTATCTATTAATCCACAGTAAAGAATTTAACATTAACTTCCATCTAAGACCATAAATTTAACCGTGAATTTTGCTGAACATTCCATATCATATTTGAAAATATTTTTCATTTATAAAGATTGATATTAAAATATTTTTGTATTATTTAATATTAAATTTAAAATAATTACAAATAAATATAAAATCTAATTAATACGAACATAGAATTTAAATACAAGTCTAATCATATCTTCTAAGACTAGAATTAATAAAACAGATATATTCCTCGTATATTTGTCTATTAAATTCGATCTAAATGATTCTGCGTCTTTAAAGCAATTAATATGGCTGAAATGAATTTGGATTTTGCATCTAAATATACAACTTATAAATACAGAAATAGTTTAGACTATCATATCTTCGAAAATACCTAGCATTCGGCAAGTAGAGAATGCTTATCATTTTACGGTTTGTTGCGTTTTGGAATTTTTTCATTCTCATATCTAAAAAAGATATTACAGATTCGAGATTACAAATTGGCAGGCGAAACAAAATATAGTTATGATTTCCATCACAAAAAAATGATTTGTTAATTCCGATTTGGTATTGACAGCTGATAACTTGCTGACAAGGCTTTAATCCCATTTCTAATCAAGTGTTATCTCAAATCAAGACAGTGTTGAGCTGTATACCATAAAACAAAATTATACAACGCAAGTATCATTTTTGATAAGCTATTTTTCGTGTTTGTCGCATATTTTAGTTCTGAAGATACTGGAGGTATTCCATACATGCACTGCCTATTCGACAATTATGGTGCAATAGCTAACAGATGATAAAAACATTTCCGAGTTGTTGATAACTCGTGAAGGATAGGCAGTTATCTGTTAAGTTTTAAATAAAACCCATGACTTTACAAAGTTTGACTTTTCCTACATAGAAAAATAACGGAATCAGACAGAAATTAATATAATTTTAAATAAAAATAATAGTTTTACAATATATCAATGGTAAGTTTTTGACTATACAAACAAGATTGGTATAAAACAATTTCAGTAATTTAATATAATGTTAGTAAAAGTATATTGTATATTTTTATTATAAAAAACATGTTTAATATAATATTTATATTATATTTTATAATATAATTAATTATATTAATTAATATAATATATTAATTATAATATAATTAATATTTATATTATATTTTGAAATAATTTACTTAAAAAATACTTGTTCTTGAATAATACTTTATTCTTGCGATATTTTTATCACAATTAACAATTATCTCTAGTTTAGCGTTAATTAAGTGACGAATAATGTTGATTATAATTTGTTCATTTTTTTAGACTGAACTAAATGTTTATTGTTAAATTATTTTTAAACTTTTTAATTTAAAAAAGTTTAAAAACTTAATGATATTTCGCTAGAGCGAAATATCAATAAAATGGATGAAATAATTTTTCGCACTACCAATTTATATATAAAGAATAACTAGAAGGTCCACACACGCAACAAGCCAGTAAAATCGCTTTCTGCACCTGAGCTTCGTATAGCATCGTAAGGAATTGCTGGTGTCTTTATAGTTATCACAAAAGCAGTCGAAACGTACCCTAACCACTTCATCTGACTGACAATGACTTCTGGGTGGTTAAGAACGTCTCGGAGTGATACATTAGACTGATGGAGCTGATGATCGAAGTCCAGTTATTTAGCAGCAAATATGGATTAAAAATCAATCGTAGCCAGCTTTGGCTCTTGGAATAATGTTTTAAGCGATTTTTAGCTCTAACAATTTATAAAATGACGCATTCCTTTTGGAATCCTGTGAGAAATTCAGTGCCCTCGTAATCAACGGATACGCATTTGTGCCTTATATAAAGAATAACTAGAAGGTCCACACACGCAACAATCCAGTAAAATCGCTTTCTGCACCTGAGCTTCGTATAGCATCGTAAGGAATTGCAGGTGTCTTTATAGTTATTACAAAATCAGTCGAAACATACCCTAACCACTTCATCCGACTGACGATGACTGCTGGGTGGTTAGGAACGTCTCGGAGTGATACATTAGACTGATGGAGCTGATGATCGAAGTCCAGTTATTTAGCAGCAAATATGGATTAAAAATCAATCGTAGCCAGCTTTGGCTCCTGGACCACAGTTTTTAGTGATGTTTCACTAAAAACAATATATATTATGGTTGTATTTGAAATAGACAACGAGATAGTATACTTACTTTTATTGTAACGTTTCAATCCTTGTTTAAGGGATCTTATATATATATATATATATATATATATATATATATATATATATATATATATATATATATATATATATATATATATATATATATATATATATATATAATCATAAGAGTTTCGTTTGAATCGGTATTGCTCGAGATTGCGAATAGCAATTCTTTCCGTATCTTTAGGGAGGGTTTCGAATCGAGCATATTCTTCAGCCTGCAAACTCTCGTCACTCCTAGACGGTCATGTGATAGCCGGCAGCCATCGTCAGTAAGATGAACTATCACACGCCGAAACGGCGTGTGATAGTTCATCTTACTGACGATGGCTGCCGGCTATCACATGACCGTCTAGGAGTGACGAGAGTTTGCAGGCTGAAGAATATGCTCGATTCGAAACACCATATATATATATATATATATATATATATATATATATATATATATATATATATATATATATATATATATATATATATATATATATATATATATATATATATATATATATATATATATATATATAGTATCGTATGGGATCATGAAGATCGATTGAAATCGGGACTGGTGATCCTTTAATGGATGCTTGTTTAGAGAGCATCTCGGACAATGCAGTTTCTAGAGATCATGATGGAAGGTTTCATATACTGTGTGAAATCTGGTAATCCTGGATTCGTAGCCTAGCAGTCAAGAGCGCAAGCCAAGTACGGAGAGCGACAGCTCGAATCTCGGATAAGTCAAATTTCAAAAGGCGAAGAGTTGGTAGTCAGCCTTCTGACGAGCCCGGGGCTACCAACATGTGGCAAAAAGCGGGCGAAACGAAAACGGCTGTGGCAATGGCGCCGTTAGTAGTCAGGGTGTATGGAATTGGATATCATGAAGGAAGGATTCTGTAGCTGGTTTTCAATGCGAAAGTCACCTCGTGTGACCTAGCAACTATTCAATATATATATATATATATATATATATATATATATATATATATATATATATATATATATATATATATATATATATATATATATATATATATATATATATATTTTAATATATAACCATTATATATTTATATAAATATAATAGTAGTTATTATTTTATCTATATTCGTGTACAATATTTAAAAACTTCAAACAAATTATGCGTTTACAATATTTCACACTTTAGTAACACAATATAAATTAAAATTTAATTTTAATTAAATTTTAATTTTAAAATTATAATCTATAATTTTTTTTAAATAAAAACATGAGAAAAAGGTAAAACTTTATTAGTTTCAGTAATTAGAAAATATATGATAGAATTACATTCGTGTTAGTTTTGCAAAGCATTTTGATACTCACCAGAAAAGTAATAATTTATTTGAAGTTTCGATCACTTTCAGTGACCGAACAATTTGATTAAAACAATATCAAACAATATGATTAAAAAATTTTAATAAATTTTTAATCCTTTTTTAATTGTTATTTTAATCATATATATAATGTATATCAAAATAGTAGAAAATTTAACAATTTTAACAATTCAAAACAATTTTAAACAATTTCAATATAATGTATATCATATATATTATATATTATAATGTATTATATATTATAATTATATATTAATTATTAATGTATATCATATATATAACTTTAGAAAGTATATAAATAGAAAAACTGACGATATTAACAATTATATATTAACATTTATAATAATATTAAAATATAATATATTATAATATTAACATTATATTATAATGTTATAATATTATAGCATTTATTAATATTAACAATTATCAATAAATAATAATTCATAATTAATAATTAATAATATAATTAAATAATATTAAAGGAAAGATAAACACATGAACGTAGTGATTTAAGTTTAGTAAAAATGATTTATTTAGTGATTTAAGTATAGAGCTTTATAGTTGGATAGTAACTGACATAGTATGAACTATGTCAGAATAACTCTAAATAATTGAGTTAATTAAGAGGAATAATAACGAAGTAAAATAAAAATTAAGTGATCAAATTTATCCATGTAATATCTATGTATTATTAATAAAATTAATATTAATTATCTAGATATGAACATTAAATTAGCATTAATTAAAACTACTTTTAATTTGTAAAGATGACATTTAAATTTACAAGAAACATATTTTTGCATGAGCATTTATGAGTTTCGTATAATATTAATAATCATATAAGCCCGACGCGAAAGAATGACGAATGCCGTTGCGTCATCACCATGACTCATCAGTTCCAGTTCTCTCCTACTGCCGGATGCAGAGGAGGACTAGCAGACGGCAATCAACGAATGAATCAAGTGCATGATGTACTAGAAAATTTCTAGTAACATCATCTAGAGTACTGAATTAGCACTACAATAGCTTCACCAAATTGGATCATTAACACAAGCACTGCCAAATGCCAGCGCAAGATATCTTAATATCGGTTTACTTCTAATCTCGAATAATGATACCAAACCGCGTGAATTTTTAAGTAATCATATAAGCCGGAAGCGAAAGATTACATGCGAAATATTATTAACTGAGTTAATGATAACGGAGTTAATAAATTTTAATAAATTTTACAAATAAAATTTACAATTCGTTATAAAGTGACTTAAATGCCTACTTTGGTAAGCCGATTAATTTTGAAAGCTTAAATACATCCAAGATAGACATTTTGAAAACTTATATATTTGATGTAATTAAAAAATGAAAATAGCAAGCAATTATAAAAGGAAAGATCAAATTAATAAAGATATGTATAGCATACTTACTAAATAAAATGATAATTATATAATAACAACTATTGATAAAGCTAGTAATATCTTTGTCTTTTATATGCAAAAAAGAAAATACTGATGAAAGATGAATATAATGATTTAAATAAAAACGCAACATGAACGTTGTGATTTAAGTTTATAAACAATATATTATATAAAATAAAATATTTTGAAATATAATTATATATTTCATAATATTCGTAATTATATATAATAAATTTTTATAGTTAATTTAAACCGTCAATAGGCAAACACTATTTTATGTTATTTATTTAAATATTTCGCGGTTTGTATCCCCTTGTTAACAAAGATTTTATAGTGTACAAGTGATATGTAAATACATAGCATCAATCTGAAAGAATTACTGAGTAATTCAAGATTAAAATTTTTAAATATATTTAAATTATCTTAATATCTTGAAATTTACTTGGCAATAATGTTTAACGTTAATGAAGAATTATGATTTAAGTTAAGTACATTAAATCCAGTTTTTTCGTATTTAAATAATATTTTGATAATACGAAATAAATCTTTAAAAGTATATATTGTATAAATTTATAAAACAGTTAGAATATGGTTTAATATAAATTTAATGTGTTTAAAAATATTGATAAAATCAACAAATATAATAAGCACCCTTTTTAATTGTATTAGTATGCTAAACGGCATGATGTTAATGGCGTTATGTTATCGATCAATATTTGGTGAATTTCTAATAGTAAAATATTTTATCCTTGTAAAATATTATAACGTAATATTATATAATATTACGTAAATTATATATTCTCTATGCTTTTTAAGCTTTTAAAAGCTTATTAAAATAAAATTATAAAGTCTAATTGATTTGATCGATTACTAAAATCTAAAATAAATTTCCATTTCGAAAGTACTTCTAATAACACCTAACGAGTGTAATTTTTTATTCATTTTAGTTATCAAACTAGGTCGCAATATTGGATTTAGTGCCGATGCAAATGAAGCATTTAATTAAGTTCAAATTTTTGAGATAAAACTGATTTAGAATGAGTTACAAATTAGCTTACAGATAATTTTAAATTATGACATATTAGGGAAATTATGACTTTAAATTGTTGTATACAAAACAATTATTAAATAATTATAATACAAAAATAATCATTACAAAATGATTAAAGCGGATTATTTTATAGTCGCATTACTTAACAGTTCTGCTTGGCTATAGCTTGATCAATCAATAATACATATTGATTTCTATAAAAATTAATTATGACATGTATAAAATTACGAGTTTATTTATTTTCTAAGTGTTCATTAGTCAAAATTGTGCTTAGAGAAACTTAATTACGAGTGTTTACGCTGCCGATGTTCGAATTCTCGGCATTATTTTCAATTAAATGTAGGCTTGTCAAAATAACTTTATAATATCATTTTGATAGCGTAATAAAACTATAAAAATCAAGTTTATTGTGTTTAATTCAGACCATAGACACTAGCTAAATTTATGAAGTTATGACTTTATGTCGTCTATAATTGATTACAATTTTATCTTATAAATAAATCTATTTTCTCGTTTTATATCGATACTTGCCATTTTAACGTGTGCTCTTTTTCCAACTATAAAATTAACTTTTCGATACTTGTGATTATTCACTGTTAATGACAGTTTTATCGGATCAATAATGACATCAAAATCGACATTTAATTTTATATATAGCAAAATCACAGTTGTTATGTAATTGCATTTTAGGGTTTTTGTTTAATCACATTCATTGACCTGGTCATGTTATCTAACACTGTGCGCAAGTAACGTTTAAACATTTCCTTTTAAATTTCCTAATATTTCCGAATCTTACAAATTAATTATAATTTTGATGTGTGATATATCAAATTTATTTGATAACATAAATTTAATTTATTTAAACAAATTTATTCTGTTGTATTGCTGAGTTATAATAAATCCGTAAATAAGACAAACATCTTCACTGCTCTGCATTAATGTGTACTTTCTAAAGTGAATAACTAAATTCCTCGACCCAACATGCTATATTTGGTCGAGGAATAGGGGTCGAAACTGATAACATATCAGTTCATCCTGATTATCCATAATCCTTATTCTGATACATCGTCTGTTATTTATTATTCAACTCATAAAAATTGACTTTTATTTTAAATTTCAAATTTAAATTAATAGCATGACATACGTACACTTTGTAGTCTAATCTGATTATAGTATATTTACAGTCTATCCAAAAAATATTCCACTTAAATGAAATGTGTTGGGTAGAGGAGTTAGGGGTCGAAACCTGATGGCATAGCAGTTCCTCCTGATGACCTCTAATACTTATTCTGATACATCGTCTGTTATTTATTGGTCAATTCATAAAAATGACGTTTATTTTAAATTTCATTTTTTAACTTGATTTAAATTATAGAAAATCTAAAAACAATTATTAATTTTATTATTTAATTATTAAATTTTGATTTAGCATTATTATGTTTTGTTTATTTTATAATTATATTAAATACGTAGACTTAGTTAGCTGATTTGATTGTAAAATTTGATTGCAAATACATCATTATAATGTATTTGACCCCGCTGCTATGTTGGGTAGAGGAGTTAGGGGCCGAAACCTGATAGCATAGCAGTTCCTCCTGATGACCTCTAATACTTATTCTAATACATCGTCTGTTATTTATTGGTCAATTCATAAAAATTGACTTTTATTTAAAATTTTAATTTTTTATTTTAACTTGATATAAATATAAATTCTATAAAATTTTAAACAATTATTTATTATTCACTGGTCGGTTTGATATTATCCTCGTGTGGTTGTTTGATTCCTATCAGCATCACTGTACACTACAATCAGCGTGGGTGGACCTCATCAGCAGTGAGCCCACGCCTACATTTCGTGTTTCGGTCCTGTTACTGTTTCTGCACGAAATGTAGGCGTGGGCTCACTGCTGATGAGGTCCACCCACGCTGATTGTAGTGTACAGTGATGCTGATAGGATTTAAACAACTACACGAGGATAATATCAAACCGACCAGTGAAGAATGGCGGCTAACTAAACTTAATTTTAACTAAATTAAATTTTATAAATTTGTTTTTGATTGTATTTGACTGATACATTTAAATTCTAATTTTATTCTAAAAATTTGACTGCTAAATTTTATTCTAAGCGCAAATAAATTGTCAATTTAATTCACAATTGAAATTGACACATTTTTAAAATCACATTATTGATCGATAGTTATTTTCACAATTAACAAACTGCTAAATAGGTATCACACAGGAATATTTAAGAGAAGCCATGATATCCACTGTTAATTTAAAACAATATGATTTATAATTTATGTCGTTAGATTTAGTTTATGCGAAAATCAGATGTATTTACTTAAATTTATTTTTACTTAATTAATATAAAATTACTACAGATAGGTTATTTTTGATTGTGGCGTATTTTCGATTTCCTTCATTCCTTATTATGAATAGGAAATGCGAATAAATGATAACAGAATATAGGCTTGTGATTATTTTACATATCCTTAGCGCACAACTCTACAAATTTCCGAATAGCGACAATAAAGAATGCAGCGTTCAAGGTTTTTGCCGTTTAGATCTTTAAGGATAGCAGTCATTTGTTTGAATAGTTAGTTCTGACTTAAATAAAGTTGCATGCGAACTCGATTTTAACTTGTTTGTAGATAAGGTTGACTAAAACGTTACTATATTATAATATCATATAAGAATTTTATTTTACGTGGAATATAAAGTTTAAAAGTTGAAGGCAAGAAACTTTATTCAATACTAAATTCAAAAAATAAAGTTTCGAAAATAAATATCAAAAATATTGATTACAGCCAATAACTTAATCTTTCGCTATGGAGTCAATAAAACTTTAATCTTTTTTATATTTTAACTTTTATCTTAGTCTAAAAATAATTTATTATACTTTATTATCCACTGTTATCTAGCAGATAAGTCTAAACCAACCTATTATAATTAGAGGGGACTTCACTGTCCATTAATTTCACTTCAAATAACACTAAATATAGATTTATCTTTATATTCTTAAACACTCAAGGAATTTCTATTTAATCATATCCATTAATTGCTTCCTACTACTGCCACAATTGATCCAGCAAATATACTATCTGCTTACATTCATGCGCAAAAACGGTAGACCTTAGTAGAGCATGCTCCTTTATTTGTAAATACAAGCCAGTTATCGCGGAAATTGATCGTACTAATTTCACCGACGTGAAACTCATTATAATCAGCGTGCACAACCTGCGACGATTTGTCCATTAAGCCATAATCCGCAATATGTCACCCATCCGCTTCATAGTTGATATATATTCTACGCTTACTTCAATTTTACTCATATTATAATCCTACAACACGCCAGCTATAATCTTTGCTAGAAACAAGACATTGAAAATTAAAAGAAAAGTAAAAGTTTATTCGGGTTTTATAACCAGAATTTACAAAATTCAAAAACAATCTGAACTACAACAGTTAAATGATGATCAAACGGTTTTGTGGAAATTAAACTCCTCTCTAGTCGACCTTTTTCTAATTATTATCCTTTGTGTCGCACCAACTGTCTTTTACTTTCCGTCCCTTATCTAGTAAGGTAATTTTTACTTCTAAAGTATCAATAAATGCCTAAGAGAAACAGAATCTCAGCTGAAGGGTGTAGTGTTTTGATTGATTACCGTGATACTTGCCTAATTCGTATTATTACTTTGTTTATTCGTGTTCAAGTTTAATGAACTACATGAAAGCGTTAAGCTTTACTTAAAACGTTTAACATGGACGAGTTCGTCCTGGATTCTATACTTATATCGGGATAATTTTTTAAATAAAATCGTATTTCCTATAGAAACTGTGTGAATTTAGCACTTTGTAGTCCAATTTTCGTTTCAGTTAATGTTGTCGCGGCTTTTGTTGCTTCACAAAGTAACTGTGAAATTATATTTTTGTTTTTTATTATGCTATCATAACGTCGAAGTATACTTTATTGTTCGTGTTATTTTTTTCGTTTCTCCATTCAATAAAAACAACAAAGTTTATGATTTCTTTAACTACCTAAAGTATGTAATATCTCCTCTTTGTATAATCCTCTATATTGATATTGATTTATTCGCGATCTATGATCATGGTAAGTGTGCTCAATGTAAATTCATACCGAAGAAAATCAGTAGCTAATTTTGACTGTATTAATTAGAAATTTCATATTTGGACAAATGTTTCCTGGAAATCCTACTTTATTAAAATAGCATAGACTTTTGTTTTATTAACGTGTTTTATTATTCGTATACTACCCGCAACATCCACACAAATTTCAAAGCACAAAGTCGATAAATTATTCGTCAAAATAATTTCAATTATTTTGAATAAAATAATTTAATTAATTTAAAATAATTTAATTATATTATTTTGAAGAAAATAATTTTATATCAAAATATTATTTTTAATTATTAATAAAACGATTTAAATAATTTAATTATTTTAATAATTTTAAATTATTTAATTATTTAATTAGTTATTTAATTAAAATAAATAATTTTCCCTATAATATGAGAAAAGGCACAAAGTGCATGTATCCTTTATGTTCAATTTTATCGCCTAAATATGTTTCTAATCATGTACGAAGATTTTATTTACTTAGATATTAAATGCATTAATTTATAATAGAATATAAAATATTAATTAATTAAAGCTTAATATAAGCTTAATTAAAATATTAATTAATTTATTGTTTTTATTTAATTTAAATAACTTCTGCATTTCTAAATTAAACTAATTACTATATTTAGACAGCCGACCAAATAAGGCCTTCTAAAGAAGAAACATCAAATCTCTTCGATAAACTAAAACATTTCAAATATGCGCTGTTATGTTTCGGAATAATATTTGCTATGAGCATTTCAATAACAGTAAACAACATTACAATTTATCGCATTGAAAACAGACTACAATCGCTGGAGGATATTTTGTTTC
Source organism: Pomphorhynchus laevis (assembly GCA_012934845.2). Lineage (NCBI taxonomy): Eukaryota > Metazoa > Acanthocephala > Palaeacanthocephala > Echinorhynchida > Pomphorhynchidae > Pomphorhynchus > Pomphorhynchus laevis. The sequence goes on along the minus strand of WNNJ02001468.1, from coordinate 18,789 downwards.
GAGAGCACTCATTAGAACTTGTAGTTAAAGATGCATATAAAGACATCACTTATGATGAAGACGACAAGCATACTGCACATCTAGGGGTTCGATTTGTCAGGTCATCTCCGAGTAACAGAGTTAATAGCAAAAGTTCTCAATTTGAGTATAATAAAAAGTTGGATATACAAAAACCGATAACAGTACCGTTAAGTATATCGGTAAGCAAAATAAAGTTTGTTGCATAATCTTTAAATAATTTTTAGAATAAATATAGTTTTCATTAAAAGCGCTTAACCGTTATCGGGTACTCTGATTTACGACATTGTTAATATCTATAAATAAAAATGTAATTTTAAATTTAATATCTTACGTTGAGAGCTTTAAATTTGTTAATTTAAAGTTGTCCTAAAATTAGCTAACACATTAACTAATTTTTTAAAAATCAATTCGTCTAAGAGCAAATTTAATAGAAATTAGGTCATTGAATTAATTTATAATATTGATATTGTTTCATATTATTTATAAATAATTATTCAATAAATAATTATTTATTGCTAAATAATTTGTTAAAGTATTATTTCTTAATGATGTTATTTATAATAATTTATTGGTTTGCACATAAGCATTAATAAATAACTTTGAGAAGTTATTTATTAATGCCACTGCGGTTTCTCGGCTTAGAGCGGAAATAAAAATTTACAGTGTGATCCGTATCTTTGACTCAAAAGCGATTTGATTTTGTGCTATTTCTGAAAAAATATTTTATCTAGCTACATAATGATTGTAGATGTTTTTGAGACATTATAGTGCAATTCACAGTTAAAGTATTTATTTTGGTAAAAGTTATTGATGAAATAATGGAATAAATATAATAATGAATAAATGGTTAGTGGAATAAATGTAAAATAATTGAAAATTGGAGATGACAAAATTTGCAGTAACATACTGAACGTTCATGACAGGGAATGCGGATAGTACTCAGCTTGTATTGGTAATTGTGAAGGAAGGCGCCAATGATGATAGGTATTTTGGTTGTGTGAGGTTGCTGCCAAAGAGATTTTAGAACAGTGGCGACTTTTATGATTTCATGATCGAGAGCATTGAGCTTTGCCATATACTCTTTTCTGCTGGAAATCTTGTGATTCAAATAATAAATGACGTAGTTTGTAGTCTAGAAATAGGTTGAATAGATAGATGTTAGCACTAAACCTTACATATAGTGAATTTTTGGTTATAAGTCGAATTCTTTAAAGTTGGAGATCGAAAATCAAGCCAGATGGCGAGCAAGGCGTTCATTGGTTATATTATCACTTTAAAGAATTGAAGGACATCGTTTAAGGATAAACTAGGTAGTTTACTATAGGCCACGGTGAATGGAATAATTTTACAAGCTGTCTGTTGGAGATGCAAACTAAATTATTAAATGTAAGAAGAAAGTTAGGTATTTGTGTGAGTTATGAATTCTATGGTTCGACTGTTAAATGTTAACTTTTTAGTTATCTGACGGGTCTAAACGATCCGGCTTAATTAGTCCCTTTATGATATCCTTTATTTTAAAGGAGTAATTGTTGAATATATTGTATTTTTTCGAATATCTGTATTTCAGATATATTTCTCGCATTTTCGGTTAACAAAGTTTTTGTAAATTCTTCCGTATTTCAAGAATTAAGATATAATCAGTAGCTTAATTATCAGAGATTTTCCAATATTGATCGTTGACACTGTAGATTGTAAATTATGGCAGTTTGCCCACACATTATTCACCAATATTGATCAATTATTTAGTATGGAGAGAATGAAGTAAATAAAAAAATATTACGAATTTTCAAAAGCGGCTGCTTTCGTCATCACGTACAAAACAGAAGTATTTGTGCGGTTTTACAACTCATTTAAGTTATTGCTAGTTCGTTCAATGTTCACTGTCAAAATCACCCAAAAGCATCCTGTAGATTACCCATCACTATTATATGATTATATATATTATTTGATATTATATATTATATTTGATATATATTTGATGTAATATATTGTTTATTTTTAAAAATATTGTAGTTTTGATATTTTATGATTAAAAATATTGTTATTATTTACTCTCCTATTACTCTTAATATCCTTATTTAATTTTGAATTACATCGATCATCGATGCATTTAATTCCTGTAAATTTCCTTTCAATTTTTAAAATTATAATTTATTATAAATTATTAATTATAAATGATTAAATTATAAATTATTATTAATCATAGATTATTATAATAAATTTAATAATATGATAATTTCGTAAACAAAACACTAGAATTAAAAGGTTACCCGCAAATGGGCCCTAATATCATCATTATACATTAAATTTGGCATTTAAAACTTAATTCATGAAATCCTCAACCATCCGTAGCGAATCCACATCTGGTTTGCCCCAAATGGATCCGCTGTATGTGCTCGAACCAGTGAAGTGCTGAGCGTTGGCTGCGAATACACATAGATGTTGATAGCGCAAGGGAGAAGCTTATCTTACGTCATATAAGTGCGATAATAGTCTTAACATCATAGTATTAACGGGCGCTTTTGCGCGACTTGTGATAGCTGTAGACTGATGAAGGTGATCTCTCGAAATAAGAAGTAGCAAGAAAATTGAATATAGCGACGTCCATTAAGACGCGCTCGCTTCGTCTTCCGAACAGATCCGTGCACACGGCATCAAGCATCGCTTCACTATCACGTGAGGTTCTAGCCGACTCGAACTGAATAGAGGAATCTAAAAGACTCAGCACGGGATCAATTGCAACACACGAAGTGACTTCAGTCAGGAGGTCGCAAATCCTCTTGACTGAAGGCGAAAATCCTCTTCGCGTAAGTCATCTTATGCTGCAGTGATTATGTCAAAGAATTGTACTCGACTTGTGGGTCGAAAATAGCAATCTCCACCAGGTTCTATACACATTTGGAACATATGTCCACTTTGCGTGCAATCCAATCTTCCATAAAGAATTCATCTCCAATTAAAGATCCCAATACTTCAACACCATTCGGACAGATATGCACATTAGAATCATCAAAACATTTATTGGCTTTGTTCACGAATTCAGGGTGGACCAGTAATTGACATTTTGAAGGATTTATGTTATACCCATACGCTTGCCCTCCTTTATTATGATGCCAACAACTGATCGGCATTCTTCGACGGTTCCAACAAAATTGGCATCGTCAGCATACCATTTCTGTTCAATCGAGGAAATGTGAGCTTGAATTCGCGTAATATGCGGGAGAGACGCGGCAGCGAAGGCGACCATTGCTAAGGGATCACTCTGAGTGAAACTTTCGTCAGAAGTCCAAATTTCCACCTCAATAGCCAGTAAACCTCCTTCCTCGTACAAGTTAGATAGAATAATCCATAGCGCAGGACAGATGATCGGCATGTTGATCAATGCTACCTTTCTATTTATGAGGTTAAACGCATTCTCTGCATCTAGTATCAAAATGCAGGAATTTCCGCGCTCGTAAAATCGCTTACGTAGCAAGTAAACGACGAATCCAGTTCCACACTTCTGCCCGGCACAAAGTTGTATGACACCAGCGACGTCTTGTAGGTGGTCGTCTATGAGTTTGAGAATAACCTTGACAATTATTCGTCGAGGTACGTCGCATATTCCGATTGGCCGGACACCTAAATCATTGTTCAAAGCAATCAGCCTGCTAGCACTGAATTCAACAACACTTCGTTGGGATACCATATTTGATGCCAAACGAATGGCAAGACAGGCAAGTGAAGTAGCGAGAGACGACGAGTCACGTCGGAAATTATAAAGAAATGTTTGCCACATCCGGGCATCGGATCCAGAGGGACAGGCACTTCCCTTCGTTCGGAGTGAAGCTTTCTTGATTTCATCCATGCCAATTGTCTCAAACATTATGGGATGAAAGGGGATAATGTCGTGTAGATGCTCTATCAGTTTAGTATTCGGATTCATTTTGGTGGATCGTGTGTTGCTTTTTTTGCGAAGTTCTCTAACAGTTTCGTTCTCAACTTTCGCGTCCAGATTTAAAACACCACGATGAATTGTTTTGTTCTCGAGCATTCTTATGGATGCGGTTGTCTTTCCGTTGGCATACAATCAAACGAAAAATGTCTTTCCAGCTACGTTGATGTTTGGGTTTTGTTTGAACACTCGCGTGAAGCTTTTAAATCCGAGCATCTTGTGCCAAGTCTTGGAGGTTGCCCAACTTCCACATGATCAACCTTATGTTCATAGTTTTTCGTAATATTGCAGTTTTCCTGGAGCCAAAGCGTTGGAGGATGAATTGACACAACAGAGTTGCTTTCATTAGCAGATAATCATATCAATCTCTAGCAGTGCAAGCGTATTCATATAAGCGCGAAAGCTCACGAAGAAACTCACGGGTCTCATTGCACCTTAGAGGAATGAATATGTTCAGGTTCCAAGTGATTATCTCCTTATACAGATCCGCTATACCCATATCCGCATCTTGTGTACGAGAATCAATGCGAACAGGTATATCCACTACGAGCCCAGCTGATCTGCCTGGTTTTTCACAATCAACGTTTGAATGCGGCGAGAATAACGAGAATGTCAATACGGGGTCGAACACTTGAATCAGATGGTGGCGGGCGACTGCTGTTCCTCGATTACCGCAGTTCGTTGCAGCGCAGTTTGTGCAATGTCTTCCTTTGCGCATTTGCATCCCTTACCAACTGCAATCTGCCCATTACAACCACAACAATATAAATAATAAAAAATATTAAAAATATATTAATTATAAATTATAATTATAATTATAATTATATTATATTATAATTATAAATTATAAATTATAATTATATAAATTACATATTATAAAGTATATATCCTCCATTCATCGTATATATACGATAGATAAATGATCGTAGAGCAAATGTTACACTCTTAGATTAAATAAAAAATTGATGACGTTTACAGGTTTAAGAAATTAAAGTGGTTCAAAATGTGTAGCGGAAATACAACTTGCGGAATTATAAACTTTGTAGAAGTCGAAAATCACTGAAGGATAAGTGAATATATAGTAGAAATGAATATGATATCATAGAACGAATTAGAAATACAGTCAAATCAGCTAAATGAGTCTACGTATTAAATATAATTATAAAATAAACAAAACATAATAATGCTAAATCAAAATTTAATAATTAAATAATAAAATTAATAATTGTTTTTAGATTTTCTATAATTTAAATCAAGTTAAAAAAAAATAAAAAATAAAAAATAAAATTTAAAATAAACGTCATTTTTATGAATTGACTAATAAATAACAGACGTTGTATCAGAATAAGAATTAGAGGTCATCAGGAGGAACTGCTATGCTATCAGGTTTCGACCCCTAATTCCTCCACTCAACATAACAGCGGGCTAAATACGTGCTATAGACGAATTTCATCTGATTAAATTTGTTTATTCTATTCTATTGTATTCTATTCTAATACAAAGTATATTAACTATCCATAAAAATTCTCCGCTAATGATTTTAAATTTATTCTTTATATTATTGTGTTGATTTATATATTTTACTATTTTCTGCTTGATGTTATTTTTATAGTAACCTAGTTTAAAATATGCATCTATTAAATTATTTAAATGATTTTGAAGAAAGCCAATATCATTACATATTGTTGCAATTCTTAAAATTTCATTATTTAATGTATTATATTTTATATTATATGGTATGCATGAATGCTCATGCAAAAATATGTTTCTTGTAAATTTAAATATGTCATCTTTACGATATAAATTAATAGTAGTTTTAGTTAATGTTAATTTAATGTTCATATCTAGATATACACCTTCTTTATCATTAATATTGGTTTTATTAAGAATAAGGCTTTCTGGATAAATGTGCTCACTAATTGAATAAAAATTATTAGAATTAAATACACATATATCATCAATGTATCGAAACATATATTTCATACATTTATATTGTTTAGATTTAGTTTTTACACAGTTATGAACAAATTCATAATCAATTCATAATCAAATTCATTAAATTCATAATCAAATTCATAATATTTTTGCATGAATCTTGCAAAAATATGTTTTTTTTGTAAATTTAATTTTACAAAAAAACAGTATTAATTATATATTTAAAAATTATATAATTATATATTATATTATATTTATACCAGTATTAAGCACACTTTTTGAAGTGTGCTTTAATTACTTTAAGTATTTTATTCATATTAAGAGAAAGTAGTTTTAATGTGCATTTCAACGCACTACATATGAACCTAGGTTTTATTGGATTTTTATGTAATTTTGGATTCCAATATAATATAGGTATAGTTTTATTATCTAATTCAACCTTTATACCCTTTTTATCCATTATAGAACAGTGACTTGTAATAATTGTTTCTAAACTCAACTCACTACGTTCATATGTTGGATTTACATTTAAATCATTAGAATTAACCTCTTTCATTAGTATATCATAATAAAGCTTTTTGCATATGAAGACAAAGTTATTACTAGCTTTATCAATAGTTGTTATTATATAGTTATCCTTTAATTTAGTAAGTTCTTTATACATATCTTTATTAATTTTATCTTTCCTTTTATAATTGTTTCTTATTTTAATTTTCTTTTAAATTTCATCAAATATATAATCTTTCCTAATTTTTATCTTAGATATATTCGAACTTTCACTATTAATCAGTTTACTAAAGTAATCATTTAAGTTATTATAAACTATAAGTTATTATTATTAGAATTAACCTCTTTCATTAGTATATCATAATAAAGCTTTTGCATATTAAGGCAAAGTTAATAGTTGATAATCAATAGTTGTTATTATATAGTTATGCTTTAATTTAGAAAATTCTGTATACATATCTTTATTAAATTTATCTTTCCTTTTATAATTGTTTGCTATTTTCATTTACATTTAGATTTCATCAAATATATAACTCTTTCACATGTTTATCTTTATGCATTTAAGCTTTCACAATTAATCAGCTTAGCAAAGTAAGCATTTAAGTCATCATATAACTAATTGTAAATTTTATTTTGTTTTGTTATTATTTAATCTATATTTATACCCTTTTGATAGCAGCTTTCTTAATTCACAATTTTCAATTAATTCTAGATTATGGGTACATATATGTTCATTTATTTTATCAAAATTAAGACTTGCAATCGCATTCAGTTTCTATTGTTTTTAATATTATCTTTACATATAGATTTCAATCCTTTATTATAATTAAAAATTTATCGTCCTAATGATGGTAACAGCTTATAAGTTATTTTAGGAATATATTTACTTAAATCTGACCCTATTATTTCTTTACTTTTAGAATTATTTAAAAGTCTACCTATATTTATGTTATCTATACATTTATTGATGAAATTTATGGTCAGTATATATTTTTTATTGTTATTATTAACATTTATTGTACGATTATACTATTTTACATTTCAATAACTGTCTATTAAACAACTTAACCTATCATAATTGTTTATTAATTTTTGATTTATTGAACAAATGATATTTTTAGAAAAACTTCTTATATTTACATAAAGATCTTCTAGCTCACTATCACTTAAAAGTTGTTTTAATATTTCTAATTGTTCATTTATATACATATCTTTTTTAATATTTTTAAGTCTATTTTTCTTATTCCTTTTATCGTCACGCATTCTTGGCTCGCGTCTAACAGGATTATTATAATATAGTTGTTTATTATTTACTATACTACTTCTGTCAATTCCTTGTTACACGTCATTAAATCCTAATGGGAAATTGAATTAAGCGTTTAATCCAAAAATCTTTTAGAATAATTAGCAAAATTAATTTGATTTGTGCATCAAATACATGATTATCTATTGGTGGGTGTATAAATAAAATGTTTATTTTGAATTTATAACTTGTTTAGTCGACTACTGTAAGAAGCATATGTTCAAAGATGCATCAGTCATGTGCCATTTATGCCAAATATTTGATAAAAGGTCGGTGCAAAATAGATTATTGTGAATTATAAATAAATTATACAATAAAATTTTGTGTAATATATACGCAAAAATGCTTCTTTACCAACGACACTAGAAAGAGTTCCATTATGAGACCATCCGCAGACACAAAAGTATCGTAGTCGTCGATCTTTCTGCCAAATATCTTCAATTGATCGGATGATCACACTTCTTGCAAGAGAAGCACATCCGCATGAATGAGACTGAAATACTGTAACAGGTTCTTAATAGAACCTATATTCCAACTCATCAGACAGATGTCTTCAAGCGAAGAAAATTCAATTTTTCGCTTTTTTTCTTGCATTAGAAACTTTTTGTCATAAACTGCCCCTCCCACTCGACGCCACCTGAAGTGATTCAGGTAACGTCAGTCCCTTAAGAGCAGTCTCTGTTACCATAATCTAAGGACCCTTAGAATCAGTCGATACTACGGAACAATATTCCACAATATTGTCCTCATTCTGAGAGCCTTCTATTTTTGTTTGTGACAAATCGTTAAAACGATTGAAATTAGTCACCGAAATCTATGACCTCTCTTTCTCCTGTTTCAACGATTTGTACTTGTGTAATTTTGCTGCGTTCAACTCCGATTTGAATTTCTTCAAATCAGATTAATGAACTACATCCTCCTTTTTAGTTTAGCATTTTCCTGCCTTAAATGAGTCATTTCTTTTTCAAGAACAAGTACTCTCTCGATCAACATTGCTGCTTGTTCACCATGTTGATCCAGAGAGTGACTTTTGGCTGCTTTAAGATATGATTGAGCCTCATCACAAGCCTTTTTGTTTTCACCGTTTACCCAGGCTAAGTAAGACTTGAACTCTGGACAAACGTGTGAGTACGCCTTATGAGGTTGCTCACAGTTTGCACATAAAGGTCCTTTGTTTTTGTTTAGGCATTATTGTGTTTCATGTTCTTCCTCACAGTGGACGCAACGCTGTGACACCTCTCTACTTATGTTCGAAAAATGTCCCCTGCGTTGACATCTTTAACACTGCGAATACCGAAAAGCAGCATCGTCTTCGTCGAGTATCTTTACAGATATTCGATGTTTGCAGATGCTGCCTCCACTTTCTTTTATTTTTTAAACTACAATATATAGAAAATGGTGTTGCTTGATAGACTGGACTTTGATTCACGACTTTTAGGCACAATGTTACTTCTAAATGATCACTTTAGCATCGAAATGATGGCGTACACGGCAACATTCATCAATAGAGTGAAGTACACACTGGTCGTTTCGATTGCCTGTGTGACATTGTGAATAAAGGCGTTTCCGACACTTTGGTTAATTGACTGAGGCTTACGCTTCTTACCAGATCGAATTGTTGTGCTGACAATCCTTAAACACTAGGCAGTTTCTGAATAATCGCTGCACTCACTGGATCCTTAATGAATACGGCATGTAAAATAGTAGTGTACGGATGTGCTAAGTAAACAACATACCATGATTTTTTTACGAAAAGCGGCATTTGTATCAAACGGTGTTGCTTGATAGACTGGCTATCGATTCACAACTTTCAGGCACCATGTCACGTCTTGACGACGAGAAGCATCGAAATGATGTGGTACCCGGCATATATATAACTAACTGAGTCTACGTATTGTTATATAATTATAAAATAAACAAAACATAATAATGCTAAATCAAAATTTAATAATTAAATAATAAAATTAATAATTGTTATAAGATTTTTTATAATTTAAATCAAGTTAAAATAAAAAAATGAAATTTAAAATAAACGTCATTTTTATGAATTGACTAATAAATAACAGACGTTGTATCAGAATAAGAATTAGAGTTCATAAGGAGGAACTGCTATGCTATCAGGTTTCGGCCCCTAACAAGTGTACAAATATGTGTACAAATATATAAATATATATTAAAAAAGTGTACAAATATATAAAAATAAAATGTGTTGCTACACCTGCCCTGTGACACCCAATGGTGTACTCAAAAATAAATCACTATGATTTCATCATGAAGAGGCATAAACACCAGGCAGCATTATATATCCTCATTAGACCAGGAAATAGAACCGAATTATTCTCGCAATATTCAAAGTCGCACTAACGGAGCTCATCAGTACCGTGACTTCTATAATCATCTATAGGCACCTTAACACACGCTTAAACGGTGTTCAAAGCTCGAAAAAACAGAACTACCCTTAATCTGAATCATCAGAGGGAATTTAGCATAAGCGCTGTACATGGCAGTGACTATTACAGTTTAACCATGCATCAGGCACTAAATTCTTTTTAATTATATTTGATATATTTGTTAAACAGCATTTCTATTAAAATATTATATAATCTATAATATTAATATATTAGTGTTATCTAATATATTAATATGTATTATATAAAATTCTAATATTAAAGATTCATCATTAACCTTTATGCAGAGTATAAGCCATTCACTAGGATGATAAAAATACTCTACACCTTTGCATCTTTAAAACATTTTAAATTCAGCTATTTTAATGAAATTATAAAATTCATTGGAAAAAATATCAATTGAAAATACAAATAAATTAGAACTAAACCTACGAATAAACCTAAATTATATTTGTCGGTATTAAAAATTGAATCGCTAAATTTCAATTCAAGAAACATATTTGAATTCAAAACACCATAAAAATGTTAAATAAATATAATATAAATATTTATTGCATATTTATACGTAAATATGATTAAGTTTAATATTTGAAGAAATACATTAATATTTTTAAAATTCATCATTAATGTTAAAACAAACTGTTTGAAAATTAAACTTTTTGATGGAATTTGTTATGTAATATCGTTATTTTAAAGTAAATCAGCTTTGATAGTGGAAGTTTTTACTTTAAATTGGAAAACTCTCTGTGTTTTGAAATTTTAAATAATTAAAATTAAATTTGCAAAATGTAATAAGAAAATCTTTAATTAAATCTAATTGCCACTAAAGCAAACGAGTCAAATGATCGTCAGGCAACATTAAAAGGACCGAAACGTGAATAGTAAGTATTGGATCAGTAGCTGATGAGGTTCACCAATACTGAAATGTAGCGTACTATTGTTGCCGTATATATAGGATTAAAGTAACGGGCAGGATAAAAATAGTCATCGAAATTTCAATTGTTACAATGACTGCACAGGTATATCAACTTAAAATGTGATTCGAATCGGATTTTATCTATTTGCACAAGATTTTCGCATGTAAAATATTTTCAGATACGACGACTGATAATTGGTAATAACATGAAATTTACATACCTCAAATGCTACTTCATACCGCAAATGATATTTCAAAAGATATACAACGAATGTGAACCGCTGATGAAACCATAGCTATTTTAAAATCTTGTGTTAAATACATTCACTAAATGATCATATTGATGTAATTCCTACCCGTATATGGATATCTAAAATAAAATACTAAAGGGTGTCATTTGAAATAAAGAATTACGACTTAGACAGTCCCAAGTGCTAAACTTTAAATTGTATTTCGCGATATCAAAAATTAATTAGCTAAATTTTAATTCAATAAATATAGTTGAATTCAAATCGCGATGTCGAGGAAACACTCGATATCATGAGAGTTTGAGAATTTTTAATAAATATGATTTATTTTTACAAAATATAATTATTATTAATTATTTTGTTTCCAACTTTCACCCAATCTCAACCTCATCTTAAATCTACATCTGTTGCTTTGAAAAATTGTGAATTAGCTTTGATTATTATAATAATGATTATCATTCGAAGCATTTATGTACAGTATGCATATACGGCTACTGTATTGTTCACTTGTTGGCTAGTCTATGAAGAACACGTGTGTCGTCTTAACCTAATTCACCTGTTGTGAACACCGTAAATTGAATGTTATGTCAATCTTAGGCACACGTCCATCATACTTTGAACATTTTATTTCCTGATGGTATATATATGCTTCAATATTTTTGTTAAAGTATGATCGAGCAAAAGTTTTAAACACAGTAATGTTCATAATTGACCTTATCTTCCTACGAATAAACCTTTACATCCAACATCAATGCGTGTTTCTATATTCAGTGTAGTTTTTTTAATATTTTTGTATATTTTTTTAAACATATTGAGATTTAACGGAAAAGGAACAGCGGTTCGACTTATGATGGAGTGCAGGAATCTGCAATCATACGTAATATATGATCTCTCAACATGTCATGACGAATGCAAGCACATCCACTTATGGCTCAGGAAAGAGAATTAAATCAAAAATTACACTGGAATTTCCTCGCTGTATTTGAGGGATCCCATCCACACTTGGTTGCAAACTCATCATGAAATTTAGTTGGAGATAAATTAAATCCTATTCTATTAATTGGCCATGCCGATAACCATGTAGATACCTCTATCTACACTAGCATGTGCTAAGGTAGTATTCTGTAGGTATGATGTTTCCTTTTTAAAATGTTTCCCTAGTGTTTTGCATTACAAATCAAATTTTTTAAATCAACGCTATCAAGTCCTGAATTTAAAATACTCATTTGTACGGATGAATTTGAGTACTTCGTAAAAGTTACTTCAGAAAATACCGGAACTCCAAAATTACCATCTTTATACAGAAGGCAAATTTGCAAATATTAAAATGAACTCAATTTATCTAAACCCGTAATACGAGATATCAAAGTATTCCGAATTTTTATGTCAAGGATTTGAAACCAGGATGCTTAACCTGTCCGAATCAAATGGCTACTTTTATATCCCACTGATTGTACAAAGGTTGAGTATGGTATGGATCGTGAGATCAATATGATTGAAATTCTCAATGCTAATCAATACGTTTTAAACCTATGTTTATACAAAAGACTTTATGAATTTTGTATTTTCTACCGATGAACCTGTTACATACACTCCACACTTCACAATTTCCATATACATGCTTTTAAAAAATATCTATATCTTTGAAATAGGTGGTATTTCGAAACCTGATAGCATAGCAGTTCCTCCTGATGACCTCTAATTCTTATTATGATACAACGTCTGTTATTTATTAGTCAATTCATAAAAATGACGTTTATTTTAAATTTTTTTTAACTTGATTTAAATTATAAAAAATCTTATAGCAATTATTTATTTTATTATTTAATTATTAAACTTTGATTTAGCATTAATATGTTTTGTTTATTTTATAATTATATTAAATACGTAGACTCAGTTAGCTGATTTAATTGTTAACCAATAGCTTTAATTTACTGGTTCGACAAAATATTCATACGTTGGCCAAATGTTCTTAAAGATTTATAAGTATTTCTGCACCTCGTGTTCGAACAACTATAGCAAACCATTAAGCATTTATGTTTAACGTTTGAACACATTTCAAGTTCCTTGTTACAGGCAAAGACGTAAGCGCAAATGCAATCATCGCATCGAGAAAGTTACGTTTCCTTAATCTTTAATACTTAAAGATTAAATACCTTTTAATCTGCTTGATAATGATAATAATAGTGAAGTAATTTATTAGCCTCTAAATTTCCTACGGAAGATAAAGTTTATACTTTGAAATACAAAGTATAAAAATAAAAGTTTGATTATGACCGTTTTGTGTAAAATGTTGTTATGGTATCCACGATATGATAAACGTCACACTTAAAACGATCATTTGCTAATAAGCAGTCATCTCCGTGATTTTACTCGATATGTGATATTTTCACAGTTCTCTATGCGATTGAGTAAAATCATCCAAACCTTTTCTATATGGGAATTTCACATGAACATTGAAATTTCAAACCTAAAGTTGTATATATCCTGATTTCCAGTTATCTGTCAATAGGAAATCGGGATATATACAACTAGATTAAGAATTTTCAATGTTAACGTAAAATTTTATGCTATAATAAAGGTTTAGATTCTCTTTGAAACATGGCTTCACTCTTACCAACTAGTCTTATTCTTAGATTATTCGGACGATACTCCCGACATTCTTTTAATTTTCGATTTTGACTGCCATTTGTCAAACGTTAAAATTTAAGAATGCTGTGTTAAGTTATACTTATGTAAAGTCATCATAATATTTTTTGGTTCAAAAAATACCATAGATTAATAAACAATATATGTTATATTATATAATTATTATTTATTAATAATATATAATAATATATGTTGACTAAAACTAATATTTAAAAAATATATTATTTGTATTCTTTTTAATTTACAATTTAAAAATACATGATTTTAATCGAATTTCTACCTTTATATTACGCTTATTTTCTAATTATTATTTTATTATATATCTTTAGGTATTAAAGGTGATCGTGGTGAACGGGGTTATATTGGACTCAGAGGATTTAAAGGACAAAAGGGTGAATGCATAAGTGAGTTTACTCAAAATTACAAAATGTGTGATGACTAAAAGCTAATTAATTCGCTTAAATACAAAACTCCCATTTAAAACTTTTGTTATTCTCAAACCAAAATCCGAAATTTTTCTCAAATCCAAAATTAGACTTTGGTAAATACAAATAACTGCAAGCGATTGCGAGGCCCAAACAAAGTAGAGTTTTTTGATTTTGTGAAAGTCGAAGTGCATAATTGTAGACTATGTGGTAAATAGTAATATTTAAGATAATATATTTATATATTAATATTTATTAATATTAAATATTTAATTATAATTTCAAATTAAAAATATTTAATTTTAAAATTTTGAATTTTGAAGTAAATTATGTTAGATAATTCGAAAAAAATAAAACCACTAGAGAAATACAACCGAATTTTGATTTATAAAAGCAGATATTTCAAAAAGCAATGCAATCTTTAAACGTTGAATCCCAGTTGATAAGCATCGATAATCATCGTATCTCACATTTTTAATTGAACTTATACAGAGAAGATACTCAGTAAAGGTTTCCAATATCTAAGTCAGATACAATTTAAATGTTCGCTACCTGCTAACCGATGTCAAAATTAACTCAAAATGTTTTGTTAATTAAAAACAATTTTAGTATAGAAACAGTTTTATAAATGCATTTGAAATTTTCTAGAGTCTTAATTTAGACAAGGAAATTCTTAAAGGAGAAAAGGGTGAAAAAGGCGAAAGTGTGAGTATCAAAAATAAGTATCAAATAAAGTTTATTGTTGTAAATAGGGATATTTTGAATTTGGTCAATTTCCTTCATATCGCTCGGTCGACTACAATGAACGATGGCCAGAAATGAATTACACTCCACCTCATCAGTTGCGTTTAACCAGCAGAACCGTTTGTGGAGAAGGTATATGTTAAAAAACTAAATTATTTATTTTATTTATTAAACTAGAAGTTATTAGTTTTATTATTAATTCTTGATTTTTAAAGCCAAATTACAAGTTAGGCTTTGAAATTCTGATTTCGTTAAATAAATAAACGTGTACTCCTGTCTTCTTGTCACTGAATTCAATGACAATTGTTGTGAGATTGTGCTACAACTTTTTCTTAAATATATCATATTTAATCGTTTAAAATATATTCTTATTATTATCTATTAATTATTAAAAATAACTAAATAAATTATTTAAGTTAGTTATTATTTAAGTTAATTATTTTTAGTTATCTAAAAATAACTTACTTAAATAAATAACAAACATCAGCTAGTTAGATTTTTAGAAATAAACTGTGATGATGTTTATTCTATCTCATCGTGTACCCGTGATACAGCCGAATTTTCGCATGTGAATTAATCAAATAATAAAATTGGTTTAACCCCGGGTGTACGATCAATTTGATCAGTTCTTAATAGACATTTGCTTTAATAATTGCCGTGATTCTTTCTATTCAACATTAAAACAACAAAATTATTTTTACTAAAACGAACAAAAAATTTAGTAAATATGATAAGCACAAAACAAGGTTTGACAAATTCTGTTTCTTTCAATTAGCCTTTTGGAACAACGGTGATGTCGGTAAAAAACTATCAGTCATTATAAAATATGTGATATTTAATTGAAGAAATCGGCTTGACATTACAACGAATATATGCGGTAGTTAAGAATTAAAATTCGATCTGCACTCTCTGATCATTTTTAGCTGTTATCCGTTAGGAAAATAAATTTTATTAAATAATTAATAATTAAATAATTATTAATTATTTTTTAATTAAAAAATTTATTAATTTATTAAAGAATAATTTTGTTTTGCAAAAAAATTATTGACAAATAATTTTAAAAAATTAAAATTGTTAAGTGAAATTATTTACTTAACAAAATAAAGTCTGAATTAATTGAATATGCAAGTATTAAAACATTAAATACTTGCTTCTAAAATTTTTACCATATAATAGCTTATGTAGATTTTTTCCTTTGAATTAAATAAAGGAACTAATTGATAATTCCTTAGCTAATTTTATTGTAGACGGATATCGATAATGTCAGTCTACAAAAGTTATTTTTTCCTGAAAGCTAATTCACATATCAGATCAGTTAACTGATCAGATCTATGAGAATCAGGTC
This sequence comes from Pomphorhynchus laevis, assembly GCA_012934845.2. Taxonomy (NCBI): domain Eukaryota; kingdom Metazoa; phylum Acanthocephala; class Palaeacanthocephala; order Echinorhynchida; family Pomphorhynchidae; genus Pomphorhynchus; species Pomphorhynchus laevis. The sequence continues at coordinate 2,354 of WNNJ02001468.1, read as the reverse complement.
AGCTAACTGTGTCTACGTGGTTTATATAATGCTAAATATCATTTAAATAATTAAATTATAAATAATTAAATAATTATAAATAATCATAAATAATAAATAGTTGTTTTATAAGATTTTATTTAATTTACCTATGATGAGATAATATTATCACGTATCTTATTCTAATACAACGTATATTATTTATTATCCATAAAAATTTTCACTTAATATTTTAAATTTATTTTTAATAATATTCTGTTAATTTAAATATTTTACTATTTTTCTCTTTGATAAAATTTTTATAGTTACCTAGTTTAAAATATGCATCTATTAAATTATTTAAATAATTTTGAAGAAGCCAATATCATTACATATTGTTGCAATTCTTAAAATTTCATTATTTAATGTATTATATTTTATATTATATGGTATGCATGAATGCTCATGCAAACATATGTTATAAATTAAATATGTCATCTTTACGATATTAATTAACAGTAGTTTTAGTTAATGTTAATTTAATGTTCATATCTAGATATATCCCTTCTTTATCATGAATATTGGTTTTTTAAGAATAAGGCTTTCTGGATAAATTTGTTCACTAATTGAATAAAAATTATTAGAATTAAATACACATATATCATCAATGTATCGAAACATATATTTCATATATTTATATAGTTTAGATTTAGTTTTTACACAGTTATGAACAAATTCATATTCTATAGAGCTTAAAAACAAGTCAGCTATAATTGGCCTATTATTACCACCCATCGGAACACCTTTTACCTTTCTTAGTATAGATGTCCCTACCTTTAAATAATTATTATTTATCAAAATATTTAAGGTTTTTCTCAATTCAATTTTATCCATATATTTACTTGATTGTTGAATTTTTGTTAGATAGGCGTTATAGTATAACGTTTAGTTATAGCCAATATAACATATATTATGTATATCTATTTCTGAATATTAGGTTAATTAATTTTTTTAAATATTAAAAAATATTAAATATTTTAATCTAACATGATGAAAACGATAAAAATAAAATTTATGTGCTCTTAGCGAAGATCCTTGACTGGCTTAGTAAACCAATGGTGTTAGTCAAATTGCCGCAGTCTAACGATTCATCTATGAATAAGTATGGTGCTGCAATGAAGGATTCGATGCCAATAAATCGAAATGTCCAACATTTCACTTACTCAACAAGAGGCTATATAGGTAAAATCGGAAATATATCCAATTGTGTTTGTACTGATGATATAAATAAAGTTTAGTATTTTGTATAGATAAAAAATTAATTATTTCTTAGCACATCACATTTCTATTAAAAAATCTTTTCATTTCATTTGTTAAAAAATAATTGTCATGTATTATATCGATTAAATTTAGTATTTGCGAGTGAGAAATTAATGAAACTTTATGGCAAATTATTGTATACAATTGTGTTTATTTCTATTGCTAATTTCTATGCCAAACGTTTTTTATTTAATAATTTAATAATTTAAAAATGATTTAATGATTTATATTTCTAGAGGTGTTTTTTGAAGAGGTGTCTTTTGAAGAGGTGTTTTTTACTCTAGACAACTGGCTACAAACATTTTAAATCCATTGGTTTAGTTTTTATCGTATTTAAATTGCAAATCACTAGAATGCTGGAGATAATAAACTCTTTGATTCGCAACGCGTTACTTCAAATGCAAAGCACGTTAGTGAAACTTATTCGTTAGAAATATTATACAATACAAAAGAATTAGATTCAAAGTGACAAAACTTTGAATCAAATTGAATCTATACAAACCTAGTGATGTTCGTATATTTTTTACCCATAAACTTTTCGTGTTCACAGTTCAATAAATTTTAATTTATTTTTAATTTAATTTTAATTTGATATCGATTTTTAAATTCAATAATAATTATTTTTATTATATCAAAATTAATTAAAATTATTAAAAAATTATGCTACAAATAAACTTACTTTAAGAAGAATTTAGATCAAACTTCATTCAAAATCATTTAAATAATTTAATTGAGATATATTTTAAACTTGAATACTATAAAAATGCAATTTAACAAAAAAATTAAAATATATAAATCATCAAAATATTTAAAATAAATTTAAAGTCTTGAGTTACGAAATTTTTATGGATGGATAGTAAATAATATACGCTGCGTTAGAATAAGAAATTACTCTAAATAACCAAATTTGACCAGAGACACTAAATAATTGCGATGTATGCCGCAGCTATGTTGGATTGAGTTAAATTTAAAATTAATTTTCATAAATTACTTCTTGTTTTATTATACTATTGTGTTATTTTAGTAAAAAATAAAATTAATATTAAATTATAATATTTATTATAAATAATAGATAT